>QKWP01000202.1:54165-65381 GCA_003550325.1 Gigaspora rosea | reverse complement strand
TTTTTTTATAATAATATATAATATATGTAATATTTAAAATATAATATATAATAAAAAAATAAAATTTTATATTAAATAGCGAAAACTTGTGATTATTGTATATTTAATAAATTAAAATATTATATAATAATAATATATAAAAAAAAATTTATAATTAAATTGCGAAAACTTGCAAAAACCTGTAAAATATTCAAAAAGCATGATTATGTGAATATAATAATTATTAATTGATATCATATTCAATATAACCGATATATATCGATTACTATCACTATCGATAGTAATTGATAGGGTATTAACCGGATATTAATCGATTACTATCACTATCGATAGTAATCGATAGGGGTGTTGATAATCGATATATATCTTACTGGTTAGTAATCGATATATATCTATATATAAAATTTGCTGATGCAGGTTCATAGGAACACTATCCTTGGATTTGTACACACTACTTAACCCTCTAGTAAACTATACACTTTGTATTTAGTACTATGTTCCTGGTACAATTACTGAATTACCAAGTATATTTATAGTTAATAGTAACATTTAAGGAATATATTTTCTGTTTAAATATTGATAAAGTAATAAATAAGTAATGTAAAACATGAAAGCTGATGCATAACAATAAGTACAGTAAAGTCATTTTTAATGTATTTAATCAATTAATTAAGGGTAGGGGGTATGTAGATTATTTATCATATGATTTTTGTAGTATCAATTTTTCTTTTTAAAGTTTAGTAAAAATTTTTTTAAACAAATCATTAAAACTATTAGATAAAATTATAGAGCAAGTTTTTGTGATTCTAAAAATAGTAAAATTATTAAAATTGGTTGAATATTCATCAAGTTATAAAGATTTAAACTTTAGGTATCGAAAGTTGTTTACAAAATCATATGTTGATCATATGATATCGACCAATCAAAATTAATGATTTTGTGTAACTTGGAGAAATTTGAGCCAACTGGGGGAACTTTATGATATATCGAAGTATAATTTTTTTAAATATATACTATATTAAAATTTTACTATTATAAAACGTGCATTTTATTCTATATATTATAAAATTAAGTTAAATTTGGTTGCAACTATAAAAAGTTTTATTAGTAGCACATTTTCAATTTCTATATAAATCTCATTGTACCATGAAAATCATATGATAAATGATCTACGTACCCCCTACCCTTAATACAAAAAGTTTATCATGACTTGTAAAAATTGGTGACTTTGATCGATAGTGATGATATATTACCTAACAGTCAACCAACTTGTAACACTATTTATGACTGAGTTTTTAGTTATATATAAATTTATAAAAAAAATATATAAAATTACTATAAGCTTTAAATCTTTGATGTTTTCCCCTATATATTAACTTAAAATTAAATTTTTCGAGAACATAGAACAAAGAGAAAAGAAAAATTGAGCTTAAAAATCAAATTAAAATTTTACTATTTTTGCACAAAACAAAAATGTAACTCCGCAAAAAACAAATATTTAATAATTTTAAAACAATGTGTATGTGTAAATCATGCTCTAAACAACTTTACTTAAGCGATCAAATAAGGTTACCTTGTAAGAAAAATGGGTTACCTATGTACTAAGTAAAATTTTTTGAGTTTTAAATATAAAACTCTTTTTTTATCAAGATAACCTACTTTGGGCACTTAAGCAAAGTTGTTCAGCATGTAATTTTATTTATATTTAATGTCAAACCACGTTTTTTCAGCATTTACTAGGTGAAAAATAGGTCAAAGTTAGAAAAAAAATTTTTTCTAAAAAATTTTTTTAGAAAAAATTTTTATTTCTAACTTCAACCCCATTTTTCACCTAGTAAATGGCTGAAAAAATGTGTTTTAACTTTATTACAAGTAAAATTGCATGCTAAAAAACTTTACTTAAGTGCTCAAAGTATGTTATCTTGATAAAAAAAGGGGTTTATATTTAAAACTCAAAAAATTTTACTTTAGTACATAGGTAACCCATTTTTCTTACAAGGTAACCTTCTTCGGTCGCCTAAATAAACTTAATTTTACACATACTCATTGTCTTTAAATAATTAAATATTTGTTTTTGGCGAAGTTACATTTTCATTTTGTGCAAAAATAGCAAAATTTTAATTGATTTTTAAGCTCAATTTTTTCTTCTCCCCTTGCTCTATAATCCATAAAAAATTTAATTTTAAGTTAATATATAGGAGAAGAAATATCAAAGATTCAAAGCTTATAGTAATTTTATATGTTTTTTTTATAAATTTTATATGTAAAAAATTTTGTTGTGACATATCATGTGACTGCTAATCAATCGTAATCACTATCATATTCATACTTGTTTACTATTTTTTAAGTCTGCTTCATTTTTCTTTTAACTGTATCAATATGTCATCATAATACATTAATGATAATATTTTATTAAAATGGTAAACAACATGCAATCGCAATTGTAATCACAATAATAATCGATCATCAAGTGATAATTATCACTAACAATCAGCAAATAAAAAACTGATTATACTTGATCAAGTTAAAAGCTATTCATTTCATAATCTTTACACCACATAACAATGTTATTGATACTATAATAGTTTTTAATCGCATACGTATCAAAAAAGTAACATAGACACAGCTAGCCCAAGATATTTTATTTTTTTGTCTCATGCGAAATATGAACTTTTCACAAAATCAGCCGTACTTCCATCAAACATTAAATAATTCGAAGCTTTATTTCTCATTCTAAAACCAACCTTCAGACTTTTTCAACTAAAATAATTTATAGAAACATCAAATATATGATTCACACTGCCTCATACAATAAAAAGTATAAATACAACCTGTACTCCATAAAATTTTTTTGAGGGACATGTGCGGATATATCAGATATATCAGCATGCACTGATCAGATAGATCAGATAGACAGATACTATATATAAAAATGTTTTATAAAGATCCTTTTCTTTTTTTTACCTTAAAAGGAAATATGATGGATCACGAGCAAGGTACTAAACCAATAATCCAACTGGCACATGCTTAAACAGTAACTTACAAGATAATGATCAGAAACAGATCACCCCAAAAAGGCAATGATCAGAGGCAGATTACCAAAAAAAGATTAAAAAGAGTTAAATTTAATTAATAATTACTTGATGTATAGACTTTTTGTAGTAATTAATTACTGTGTTTTCAAATTACTGTAGCAAATTCCATGTATCACACTTGAAATCAAATCTATAATTGGCTAAATATCATTTTATTAATTTTTTAACCAATCATATATTGGCATTTTTTATGGATTCCTGATTTCTAGCATGGGCATAGAATTTTCTAATCACAGTAATTGTAAATGTTCATGACTTGACAAAACATGAAAACAAATGAATATATAATAGAAAATTTCATATTTTTTTAAAAAAAATTTAGGAATTAAATTGGAAAAGATTTATCTTCAATGCATGAGTCTGGATGTGTTCATTCAGATCTCTATAGTGGTAACATTTTGATAATATAAAATATAATAATGAAATCTTACTTCACTTAGATCATAAAAAAGCAATAGTGTATCTAAAAAATTTTTAAAAGCTGAATATATCTAAAGAATAGCTGATTATTACTAATACATATGAATGGTATGTATATTAAAGCGATTATGATTTATAAGATACAAGATTTAATTATTGATTATAAAATTTTTCTTTATTTGTTCATTAATGTATTTAGTTTTTTGTTTGCAATATATAGTAGTTGTTTTTTAAAAAAAAATATGCCAAAAATTTGATTATGAGATTAATGAAATTAGAACTCAATAGCTTGTTAGAGTAGTATTTATCATCTAATTTATTTGTGAAAACGACTAGATCGAGAAAAGTTTTTGATAATTATTACACATAGTGTGATATGATTATGTGTACGGAACCACATTAAAAAAATCATACTCAATTATGTATACAGTCACAAAATATAAAATAAATTCATCATTCTAATTGCATATATTAATTATGGTTATTATTAAAAACTAATTCCAATTATTTATATGACATTACATTAGGCCACTCCAATTTAATTCTTTGTTTAACATTACAGGTTCAAAATTTTTTAGGGGGGGGGACTTAAACAACAAATGATTAGGTCCGGTTTGGGTCCGGCCAGGATCGGAATAGGTCCGATTCAGGTCCGGTCCAGGATCGGACCAGACTCAGCCTCTAAATTTTATACAGACTGGTCTGAGTCTGAATATACTTATATTTATTTTTTGGTGCCGACAAGTTTACCTAGTGAAATGAGTTAGAATTAATTAGTAAAATTTTATGAATCATAAGATTTTATAGAATTTTATTAATAAAATTTTATAAAATCTTATTATACACAAATTTTTATTAATTAATTCTAACTTTATGCACTAAGTAAACTTGTACAGCACCTAAAAATACATCAAATCGGCAGGGTTAGTTTTATTTTACTTGAAATTTGGATAATAGATGCATAATTTTGGATTTTTGATCAAAAAAGTCAAATTTAAGCATATTTTCTCCAAATTTCAAGTAAAATAAAAACAAGACTGCCGATTTAATGTATTTTTAGGCCCTGAACAAGTTTACTTAGTGAATTAAGTTAGAATTAATTAGTAAAATTTTATGAATCATGAGATTTTATAGAATTTTATTAATAAAATTTTATAAAATCTTATAATACACAAATTTTTATTAATTAATTCTAACTTTATGCACTAAGTAAACATGTTCAGCACCTAAAAATACATCAAATCGGCAGGGTTAGTTTTATTTTACTTGAAATTTGGATAATAGATGCATAATTTTGGATTTTTGATCAAAAAAGTCAAATTTAAGCATCTTTTCTCCAAATTTCAAGTAAAATAAAAACAATACTGCCGATTTAATGTATTTTTAGGTCCTGAACAAGTTTACTTAGTGAATTAAGTTAGAATTAATTAGTAAAATTTTATGAATCATGAGATTTTATAGAATTTTATTAATAAAATTTTATAAAATCTTATAATACACAAATTTTTATTAATTAATTCTAACTTTATGCACTAAGTAAACATGTACAGCACCTAAAAATACATCAAATTGGCAGGGTTATTTTTATTTTACTTGAAATTTGGATAATAGATGCATAATTTTGGATTTTTGATCAAAAAAGTCAAATTTAAGCATCTTTTCTCCAAATTTCAAGTAAAATAAAAACAACACTGCCGATTTAATGTATTTTTAGGTCCTGAACAAGTTTACTTAGTGAATTAAGTTAGAATTAATTAGTAAAATTTTATGAATCATAAGATTTTATAGAATTTTATTAATAAAATTCTATAAAATCTTATGATTCATAAAATTTTACTAATTAATTCTAACTTAATTCACTAAGTAAACTTGTTCAGGGCCTAAAAATACATTAAATCGGCAGTCTTGTTTTTATTTTACTTGAAATTTGGAGAAAAGATGCTTAAATTTGACTTTTTTGATCAAAAATCCAAAATTATGCATCTATTCTCCAAATTTCAAGTAAAATAAAAATAACCCTGCCGATTTGATGTATTTTTAGGTGCTGTACATGTTTACTTAGTGCATAAAGTTAGAATTAATTAATGAAAATTTGTGTATAATAAGATTTTATAAAATTTTATTAATAAAATTCTATAAAATCTTATGATTCATAAAATTTTACTAATTAATTCTAACTAACTTACATAATGTTCCAAGGTTTAGCATGACTGTATCATGCAGCTACTCTAATTTTGGTGATCTTTCTGTATGGGTTCATTTTAGTAATATGAAAAATGAAATTTGAATCTAAAAGTTATATATATATATGTTGTTTAACTCCCCCCATAATTTGCTCAATCTAGAGGGGGGGGGGGGTTATGTTAAACATAGATTTAAATTGGAGTGGCCTTATCTCCGGTAAAATTGAATTCTACGATTGTATTTAATTGGTCAATTGCTTGCTTTAGCTAATAATCCACTTATGAATTGCTTGTGAAACTGTTTATAAAACCGCATAATCATCATTGTATTTAATTGTCAATTGCTTTTCTAAGCTGTAAATTGCTTATAAAACTGAGTATAATATTTATAAATCATTTAAAAAGCATTACGCCCATTAAAAATTTTTGTCCATATAATTATTATTGAATAATTACACAAATAGCATGCCCGTCTTACAAATAAATTATAAATAAGCCTTGTTAAGTTAAATTTCTACATGTAAATCAAATTTATTCAGCTTTGAATTGTATTTTGTAATTTGAAATTGAAAAGTTGAATTTTTATATAAAAGTGTTATTGATAAATAAGCAATTTAAAGTTAATATAACTTTATTACTAATGCTAGATATACAATACTAGGCAAAACTTTTAAATAGCAGTAATTTGGCAAATTAATATGCACCACTTCATGGTATGTGTAACCAATCATTTGCCAATTACTGTTCTGACAATTTGCCCAGTATTGATGTTAACCTGCGAATACCTCTCAGAAATCAAGGTCAACGGTGCAACTACAGTTGCACTCCTAAGTGCATGCCCTCTAAGTAAAACTTCTCTATATACAAATCATAGCTCGGTTCTAAGCTTGGGACTTAGTCACTTTCGATATTCTGCAAATGTGCAAAATTCTGGGTACTAAATATAATATGCATTCCTCATAAATGCATGCATATGACTAATTGTAATTGTGAATCAATGAAATTATTATTCCAACCAAAAAAGAATTTTTCAAAAATCAACATCAAAAAAGTTGAATGGAACTATCCCTTTCATATTTCATATGATCGTACTAGTATTATAAATCATTTTTAATAAAACATAGCTAAAATTTAAAACTGATTTTACTTTAAATGGCAAGTCATTGATTGTAATAATAAAGTATTACAAATGATATCAGATTATCACTTTATTAAAGATAATGATTGGCTTATATGTGCTGCGAAGCGGCATATGTAAGCCAATTATTTACTAATAAAGAATGAATTTTTGCAATATATAATCATCTTATACCCAATTTATGATAAGTTTTATATATGAAATTGTTGGATTGGGTTAGTATGGAGGTAATATATGATCTACATGCTGCATAAACTGCTGCATTCTTGATATATAAATATATAATCTCCTAACTAAATTTCGCTTCGCTTTAACCTTCCTCTAAAATTAGAAATTTTATATTACATAAAATAAGTAAGGATTATGGGAAAAAATGTACACAAATCAGCTTTAAGATTTTGCCTTCGATTTAGATGCCAGTAAAACTATATACTTATGTTTCTGGTATAGCATTTTAAAATAATTAAGCTTATAAATATTTAATCATTAGTTAGTTGAAATAGAAAACAATTTATTGTTTTTGAATTATAAAAAATTTTAGATAATTAAGTTTATTAGTTTATCCATTACTAGTTTGGTGCAATATAGCTCTTAGGGGGCATCCATAAATAACGTTATATACCCCTCATAGTAGCGCTGGACCCCCTCTACTATATAAAAAATTTTTTCAAAATCCGTATGTTTATATATAAAATTTTACAAAAACTTGAATATATTGTGACACAGTAATCCGATTTGGATGATTTAGGTACCATTCGATTCGTCTCAGTGAGATAAATCCAATGATATCAAAATCATTTCATTTGGATTACTGGATCAATAGTTATTCACAAAAAACTATTGATTTTTTTAGTAATTTTATAAGAAAACATAATAACCAATAGTATTTGGCCAATAAAATTGATTCAGTGATCCAAATGAAATGAAACATGTACCATTCGACTCCTCTCACTGAGACGAATCGAATGGTACCAAAATCATTAAATTTGGACCACTGGTTCATGTTTTAGCCAATTTTTTCTAAAAAAAATTATGTTATATTTTTTTGACCCCCCTACTTATTGAAAAAACGGTATCGTTCGTCCAACCCCCCTCTTGTATAACGTTATTTATGGATGCCCCCTTATATATTATATATACATATAATATCATAAATTTTAGAGAGCTAAACTCACTATGATGATAATTTTTATAAGAAAATTACTTAGACAAATTTTTAATTATTAGGATTTTAAACTTTAGTGTTATATCTTAAAATTTTATGGTGAGAAAGTATTGAATTTATAAATTTACTATAATAAAAAAGAATAGTATATTATATTACTTATTTATTTAGTATATAAGCTAAGCCAAACCAATAATATACCCAACAATATATAAAAATCACAAATATTAATTTTTTTAAAAAATATACATATAAAGTTATAATCTTATTATTATGAATAACTTAGCTTTGTTTATATAGGTTGATAAATCAATTATATTTTTATTATGGTCCAGTGCATAAAGATTTGTACCTCGAAAAGTTTTATAATTTTAACTCTTAGTAAAAGTTTTTATATTTTTGATTAATTATTAAAAATTTTTTAATATCAAATAAAATAGGTTTTAATCTAACTTATTATATTATTTTTATTGTTTTAACATGGGTTTATTTTAATAATTTTGCATATACAATTTTCTATATTCAAGAAAAAAAGATATTTTAAATATTTTCGCAACCAATATGCAGTTCTATGAGCTTGTACTATGCGAGTGCATTAATGTGCATATGATAAAAATATGTTTAAATTTGAGCAAAATTGAATCACTAATTGTGAAGAAATTAAGCTTTAAAGTGAAGTAATTTGATTTTTTTACTATATAAGATAAAAAGGGGTAATTTGGCGAATAGGAGTAATTTGGCGAATTGTAAAAAAATGTAAATATATTATGATCCTATGATCAGATCTGAACAATTTCTATACCATCCGAATCCTCTCATTGAGAGGATTCGAATGTAAAAAATTGTTCAAATCCAATTATGGAGTCACAATATATTTTCATTTATTTCCAATTTGCTATATTACCACTACTTATAATATACACGTGGATTCTAACTTAAACAAAACGCGCAAGTATGGACATTTAATTTAGACGCGAACAGTACATGAACGATTTTTTGCAACTAATATTGCTACAACATCTAAACAGAACAATATTTATCGGCAAATTTTCACATGTCATGTTATCTTGATCTTTTATACTTAATTTTATAACTTTTTTTATTTCAATAATTTTTAATAAAAATTTATTCAAATATGAAAACTTCTTCTACTAAAAGAGGTGATGCAATCAGTACTGCATTTAAAAAGTTAAATAATTGCCCTCTTGGGTCCAAACCTCCAAGTATTAATAGCTTGGTGAAAAACTTTGGTCTTTCAGAAACTACACTTCGGTGTGCAGTTACTAATGGTGGTCTCTCTAAACATCTGGGTGCACCCAAAATTCTCACCAGTCATAAAGAAAATCAGCCTGTTGGCTACTGCATTAACATGCAGAAGCTCTGGTTTGGTTTAACAAAACGGGGGGTTAATCATTGCGTTATGGAAATGATGAAGTTAAATAAACGATCACACCTGTTTGGAGAAGAAGGGCCAGGTCAAGACTGGTGAGAACATTTTATAGAGGACCACTTCGAGTTGTCCTTTCGTGTTCCTCAAAACTTATTAGAGGCAAAGGCACAAAAAGCAAATAAAAATATTGTTGATGACTATTTCAAAAAATTAAACAAATTATTGATGAGAATTTGCTTTCTATGGCACAAATATAGAATATAGATAAGACTGCGTTTGTCATTGTGCCTAAATTAGAAAAGGTTATAGCAAAAAAAGGTGCACGTCAAGTCCACAAAATTGCACAGAAAAATTCTTATGACCATATTTCAGTTGCGCCCACAATTTCAGCGGATGGATCTTATATTCCACCTTTAATAATTTATAAAGGCGTTCGTACGATTTCTAGTTTACTCAACAGAGGACCACCATGAACCGTAATGGGCTTTATAAGCACAGGGTACATGTGTGAAGACCTATTTCAAATATAACGATCATTTTATTCGATCGATCCTGTCTACCTGACCAGTATTACTAATGTTAGATGGTCATAGTACACATCAGTTATACAATTGTTGACTTTTGTCATAACAATGGCATCAGAAAATTTTATACATAGATATTGATTGATATATAGCATTTAATCATTTTATATCGATTATATTATCGTTATATGGGGCCTTTGCTAGGAAAACCATAGTTAGAAACTATTTAGATTTTGAAATAAAATTTGAAATTGCTAGCTATCTATTAATCCAATTTGAATAAACTTTCTTTTATTTTATAAAGCTTAAATAGCTTTATAAAGTAAAAAAAAGTTTATTCAAATTGGATTAATAGATAACTAGCAATTTCAAATTTTGTTATCAAAATTTAAATAGTCTCTAACTGTGGTTTTCTTAGCAAAGACCCCATATATCGATTAAAATATCATTATACATCGATTAATTGGATAAAAATCAATATATATCTATAATTAATATATATCATAATATCGTTATATATCGATTAATTGGATAAAATCGATATATATCTATACTCGATATATATCATTTTTTTATATTAAATTGTTATATCTATAAATCGATTATAATCATAATTATTTGAAACGATATATATCTATAAATCGATTATAATCATAATTATTTGAAACAATATATGATGATTAGCAGATCTTTAACGATTGCATAGTGTTTTGACTGCGTCACAAAAATTTCAACCTGGATCACCAAATAAAAAAAAAGTAAAATTTCAAAAAAAAGTATGTTAAAAAAAAAGAGAAAGACAAAGTAAAGAAAACTGGCATAGGAAAAAAAAAAACTTAAAAAAAAAAAAGTCACCCTTTTTCTCTTTTCTCGTTTTTTTTCTTATTTCTCTCTTTTTTTTTTCTTTTTTTTTTAATATTTCGATTCGTTTAGTTTTGTTTTGTTTCATCTAGTTTCATTTTGTTTTTTTTATTTATCCCTTAGTTTGTACTACTTCGCAGGCAAATATACCTATAAAATTACTATAAATATACCTCTGATCTATTTTTTTAATCATTTAAAATATTTAAATAAAATTTGGTATTATAATATTTAATAACAAGGATTATATTTTTGAATTATTTAAATTTATATTATAAGACAAAAAGTTTATGTTGCTTATAAGCTGAAAATATTAAATTTTAAAGAAATTTTTTAACCAAAAAAATATTTTACAATATCTTGGCGAATTCTTTAAATATTGGTTTTAAAAATATAGTTTCTAATACAATATTGTAGTTTATATAAAGGATGACAACTTT
>QKWP01000202.1:0-32816 GCA_003550325.1 Gigaspora rosea | reverse complement strand
GGTTGTATAACCAATCAAAAACGTTAAAGCATAATAACCTAATTATTTACTTTATTGCTATATTAATTTTAGCACACTGATCACATTTAGAATATAACTAGTGATGTGCCACGTACAGTACTATACGTACTGTACTGTACGTACTGTATGTACTGTACGCTAAAATTTTTGTTGATCATTTATTAAGAGGGGTCAATAGAAATATTTATGTGCCAATTGACCAATCAAATTCGTTAATTGATCAACACCCGATAAAGCTTTCTTGTTAGATAAATAAATTTGTACATATTGTATCTAAAGTAGCGATCTATCTAAAGTAGCTACTTTAGATATATAGAGTAGCGCCTTAATAAAATTAAGTAGATATGTACATAGTATATTACTAATTTGCTATATTAAATATTTGCTTATTAAAATAGGTTTAAACTATCATATAGACTAACATTAAAAAAAAAAATTAAAATATAGATACTAATTTAATTTTATTATGATCTTAATTTTTTATATAAGCACTATACGTACTGTATGCTAAAAAATTTGGGTATTATTTTAATAATGATTACACATCACTAGCTGCATACTTTAAAATGATGCAGATCTGATCACTAGATCACGAGAATTTTGCCTATATGTACGAAGTCTTTTTCTTGGATAAATGCATTTTATAATTTTTTATTTATTAATTTTTTTTTTTTTTTGCTATTGAATCAAATTTATTTGACCTAATTAGCAACTCGACTAAAATCTCCGAACTAAATTTAACTTGAAATCAATTCATTTATAATAGATTTACTACAGTTTGTTCATTTTATATGTTCGTTTCATTTGCCTCTCTTCTGGGAGTCCTGGAAAGTGATGTTAACCAGATAATTAACTTCGAACGACCTAAATATTTATCTATTAAATAGAATTAAATATTATATTAATTGTAATATAGACTAATATTAAAAAAAATTTTAAAATATAATCACTAGAGCAATTTTAATATATAAGTACTATACGTACTGTACGTACTGTACGTACTGTATGCTAAAAAAATTTGGACATCATATAAATGGCACATCACTAGATATAACCATTGTTTTTATTAGTTGGTAGAAACTACGAACTACAAGAATCTGCGAGAAAATTATTGATTATCATATAATCTGGGCGACAAAAATTCCGACCAAAAATTTATATAAAATGGAAATCAATCATCTAAATCTTTGGTAGAATGTAAAATACAGCCTGTTTTTCTAATTTTTTCGAAATTTTATAGGTTCCCTGCCCACGGATTGAAAACCCGGGTGGGCAATAATCAACTCGGGTTACCTGCGGATGACCCGTGTAATACTTACCCGGGTCAGACACTATAAACGTTGGATTGGGTTTCAGACTTTCGGACCGGACTCAAACTGTTCAGACTGGACTCAAACCGGACTCGAACCAAGCAAAAGTTTGATATTCAGACTCGGACTGGACTAAGTTTTAAAATAGTTTGAGTTTGAGTCCGGTTCGAAATTCGAACCGGACTCGGACTTGCCTAAAGTCCGGCCTCAGTCCGGGTCTGTCGGAGCCCTACCATCAAGCCTTTAGCACTTTTCAACCTTCACCCAATCTATATTATATAGAAACAATACTCAAAGGACTTATACCAATACCTATAATCCAATCTATTCAAAGCTTCAATATTTCCTATAAAATTGCATCTACTACTATTATTCAAATCTTGCTAGATATTAATGAACAAATCTATGATCAAATCTGGATACCCTACTGTTGCAATTTTTCTAATTGGAGGAAAAACCAAAATTTACCTACCCACAATCCTTATACTAACAATAGACAAACTAATAACTATCACTTTAAATCATATAAATACAAAAATTATACTTATAGCTGTATTTGTAGCCAACCAGATGAATTGCATACTCCTCTTAATACATGTCCACCTATTGGACAAGCAATTAGAAAAATAGATATATGGTCCACTTTCAAAGCCAAATTTAGCACCTCTACTAACTATATTTTAACTATACAAATCTAGGTAAGTCTTGACCACTCTAGTAGGTTTAGGTCGCAGATAAAATAGTCTGAGCTTCAATTCTTGCATATAGTTTATTAAATTTTATTTAAAGTAATTTGTATGAAGTACAGCTAGTTTCACAGAAACAGCTAGTTAAATTATTAATAAAGATAAAAGCAGGACCTCACCTTAATACCAAAAAAAAATAAAAAAACATAATACATATTAATGTAAAATAAATTATTTACTTTCACTCTCTATTTCTTCATCGTCCATTTCGCTACCAATTTCTTTATTATTTGAATAATCTAGCAATCCTTTATTGTTACATTCTATTAAATTTCTTCGATAAATAAATAAATTACAAGTATATAATGTGATTCAAAATAGATATCCTTTTTTTGCATAAAAATTCTAAGAATCAAGGTTGCGAGAATTTAATTACATTAAAATAAATAAAAAAAATAGTAATGTGTAATAATAACTTCCTGCCTTCAGTTTTTTTTGCTATATATGAACATAAAAAAAATCTATAAATATACTTCTTTCAAGTGCAGGCTTTTAAATTTTATCCTCTGTACAAATAAGTATATTTGTATTGATTTTTATTTACACCATTATCTTTTGGTAACTTGCAAATGAATCGTGATTATCATCACAATTATTATTATGATTATCATTTTAACACTTAAGGGTAGGGGGTATATCGATCATTTTTCATATGATTTTTGTGGCACTATTTTTTCTTTTGAATATTAAAAAATATTTTATTATGTAAACTGTTTTTAAAAATTAATTAAAATTTGTAGAATAGGTTTTTCTAATTCTAATAGTAGTAAAATCATCAAAATTGGGTAAATATTTATCGAGATACATGTATTTAAAGGTTAGATATTATTTTATCATATGATTATCATATGATATTTAATTAATAATCTTGTGTAACCCCAGAAAATTTTGAGGCTCCCCAGAAACTTTACAATATATACGCGTATATTTTTTTTAAATATTATATTTGTTAAAATTTTTACTACTATAAAGAACATAATCCAAACTATTTACTACAAAAATTTGATAAAGATTAATTGTAATAGTAAAAAAGTTTTATTAGTAGCATATTTCTATTTTTTGTAAAATCACGTTGTGATACTAAGATCATATGAAAAATGATCGATATACCCCCTACCCTTAAGTGCACATTATGCACTTGTGTGATTGCATGAATGCATAGTATGATGCACTTGGTGCTCATCTCTAAATAGGTGTATATATGATAAATGTTGAAATGTTAGGGATGTTAAGCGGTTCGTTCAGTCCAGTTCTGGTTCAGTCCCAAGAAGCTCAAAAGAAAAGACGAACTGAACTGAAGTTCATGAACTTTAGTCAAACTTTAATGGTTAAACTTGAGTTTGAGCTTGAGTTCATAAACTCAAAGCATAAACTTCAAGTCAGCTTTAAGTTCAAGCTTGAATTTATAAGCTAAGTTTATTTAATTTTAAATATAAAAAACCATGCTCAAAATAATTTTTTTTACATTTTCTTAATTATATCACAAATTTACAGTATAATGTTTTTAATTTATATTTTATTTTAATACTTTTCACATTTTAATATCAATAATATATATCGATATGATATTAACCAATCACATATAAAGCTTACTAATTTTCTATTTGAATAATACTTGAATAATTTAAATTTATATATATTTATTTGAATATTCACTGAATGACAAATATTATTCGAATAAATATAATTATTTGAATAAATATAGTTATTCAAATAACTATATTTATTTGAATAATTATAATTATTTGAATAACAATTACAAGTAAGAGGCTTCCAATCATATGGTTTTTTATGAGTATTTTGTCAAAATTCATGATTATTAACTAAATTAGGGGTCTGTTAAAGCCAGATGTGTTTAATATTGATCTATATATATCTATAAAACCCACTAACTATAACATTAGCAAATTTATAATAGCTTAATCTTACGTAAGGTCTTACGAACCGTAATATAAGCAAAATATTACGTAATATATTTCGAAATATTTCGAAATATCAATATTTGAAATATTACGAAATTAATTTCGAAATATTTCGAAATATATTACGAAATATTTTGAACCCTTTCAAAATATGTTACAAAATATTTCGAACCCTTTCAATTATTTTAGAACTAGGAAACCAAGCTGGATCAGTAGATCTGTAACCTGGATCACGCATTAGACTGATTTTTCGAAATAGTTCGAAATAGTTTGATGATGTTCAAATTCTGTACTACAAGATCAGATTAGATCTTTTGTTTATAATTAAATCTTCTATTTTGTTTTTTTCGCTTTTTTATTTTTGATCCTTTTCGTTTCTTTCATTCCTTTTCGTTTCATTTTTTGTTTTCGTTTGTTTTTTCATTTTATTTTATTTATTTATTTTTTAATTTTTTTATTTTATTTTTATTTCGGTACTTTACAAGAAAAACAAACACTTTTTGAAACCTTGCGCATGCCAACTACAACTTCCAACACATTCAAGAACATACCCCCAGCAATTTCTAAATTTTTAAAAACGCTTCTTTGGAGAAATGGAGAAATGGTCACAAGTTTTCGCAAGTTTTCGCAAGTCTTTGCAAGTTTTTGCAAGTTCTTGCAAAGCTTCGCTTCATTTATTTTTTCGTTTTGTGTTTTTTGTTTTTGTTTTTTTTTGTTTATTTTTAAAATTTTTTTTATTAATTTATTTCATTTCAGCACTTTACGAAAACAGAACCCTTACTTCCTGGCACTTTGCAAGAAAACCAATCCAGCCTTTTTCGGCACTTCACGACTTTTTTGGAATTTCAGAATTTGCAAGAACACGAACAGTTTTTGCAAGTTTTTGCAAGTTTTTGCAAGTTCTTGCAAGCTTTCGCTTTATTTATTTTTCGTTTTGTGTTTTTTGTTTTTGTTTTTTTAGTTTATTTTTTAATTATTTTATTTATTTTTATTTTGGCACTTTGTGAGAAAAACTAAAACTTTTCGAAACCTTGCACATGCCAACTACGACTTTCGACACTTTCAAGAACACATACCAGCAATTTCTAAATTTTCAAGAACGCTTTTTTAGAGAAATAGACACAAGTTTTCGTAAGTTTTCACAAGTTTTTGCAAGTTTTTGCAAGTTCTTGCAAAGTTTCATTTCATTTATTTTTTCGTTTTGTGTTTTTTGTTTTTGTTTTTTTGGTTTATTTTTAAAATTTTTTTATTAATTTATTTTATTTCGGCACTTTGGAGAAAACAAAACTTTTCGAAACCTTGCACATTCCAACGACGACTTCCGACACTTTCAAGAACACACCAACAATTTTTAAATTTTCAAGAACACTTCTTTAGAGAAATGGCACAAGTTTTCGCAAGATTTTGCAAGTTCTTGCAAGGTTTCACTTTATTTTTTTTTTGTTTCGTGTTTTTTGTTTTTGTTTTTTTTGGTTATTTTTAATTTTTTTTATTAATTTATTTTTTTTCGGCACTTTGAAAGAAAAACAACAACTATTCGAAACCTTGCACATTCCAACAACGACTTCTGACACTTTCAAAAACGATAGAAAACAAAGAAGCGAAGATAATAGCTAACTGTGGGTGAGCGAAAATAAGTATATAGGGCTAGTTTTTTGTATATAGTAATAAAATTAGATGCAACATAGTGCGAAAGTAGTTTAAAATATTTGTAATAATGTAAAAATAATATGTAATAGATAATAAAGTATGTAATATTAATTAAAAATGTATATTTAATAAATGTAAAATATAATATATAATAATAAATAAAAAAATAAAAATTTTATATTAAATTGCGAAACCGTGCGAAATATTGCGAAAACCTGTAAAAAAGCATGATTATGTGAATATGATATCGTTTATTTATTTTTTAAAAAATTTTAAAAATTTGCGAAAATTTGCAAAATATTGCGAAACAATGCAAAAATATCAAAATATTATCTCCTGCGCGCATTAGTTTATTGATCTGCATGAGTACGCAACCCCTGTAGGGGAGTAATTTGCATTTTTTTTATTTGCAATATATTTCGAAATATTTCGAAATAATAACCGTAATATTACTGTAATATAGCGTAATATATTGCGTAATATGCCGTATCAATTGTAAGATTTCTGTAATATTACAGGCCGTAATACTTACATAAGATTACGTATATATAATTCGCTGATGAACTATATCAAAAAAAAATCTAATCACTTCTAACATACCTGGCTTTAACATTCTTCCAAATTGGGATGCAGATTGTATAGAAAACTTTTATCAATTAAATTCATCAGTTCTTAATCAGTAACCAGACTATAAAACAATTGAAATTAGAATGTGTAGGGAATAGATAAATAATTTTTGATAGATAATAGATAAACTAGTTGTTTTTTTTATATGAACAGATTATTCTATCTGATTTTCATATAATCTATTGTGTGTATGTGTACTGTGATTAGAATTACACAGGTTATTTTAAGTAGATTGAACTACTAGTTTATAAACCAGGTTTCTAAACTAGTTATATAATTAACTTTATAAACTAGATTTATAAATCAAGTTACGAACTAAGTTTATAAAACTGGATTGGAAACTACTAGTTAATTTTTCTCTGAATGAACTACTAAAAAGGCTAGTTTGAACTAGGTTTGAACCCAGTTCACCTGAACTACTTAACATCTCTATGAAATGTGCTTTGCAAATTATGCGACAAATAATGGTATTCTATGAATTCAGTATATTATCATAACTCCCAAAAATTATTTGCTATAATTCTGAATATTACTATTGTTTTAACAATGGTAATATATACATAGAATTAGTAACATTAAGTTGTCGCACTAATTTGCAAATGGCGATAAAAAAAAGGACTTGTCTAGAACTTTTTCACAAACCCAATATATCAATATATCTACAATTATTAATTGTTGTATACAATAACTTATTTTAGAAATAAGGCATTTTTGATTAATAAACTACTAGTTTAATAGGTGGCGCAAAGTGCTACCCATCACCCATCTTATTTGTTTTTTATTTTTTAATTATATTATTAAGGTTGAGTTAGTATTGAAATTATTACAATTTTTATTTTTAGCAAAAAAAAAGTGAACATTTGATCCAAGTTTTCAAAGTCCATCTAACGCAAAAAAAAAAATAGATTCCAATATTATTCTATTAATTTACAATATATTTAAAAAAAAACTGATTGACTGACTGAAGTTTTCAAATTCATATAATGCAAAACAGAAAATCATTTTGCATGCCTAATCTTGGATGTGAACATTTTTCTATTAATTTACAGTAAATTAAAAAAAAGTATATATATATATAAATGTGGTTAATTGATTTAAGTTTTATGCAAAATGAATAATAAACTTTGCATGGCTTAACCTTAAATGTGAACATTATTCTAGTAAATTAAAAAAATAAATCTTATAAAAAAAGTACTCCGTGTAGGCATATGTTTCTATAGAGAGACACGGTTAAGTGTGGAACCACATTAAATTGGTATACTAAGATATTTTGACCCGTAATCGACCAGTTTGCTAACCAAAACTTACGGGTTTTTGCAAGATTAATTACATGACTTACATGTGCCACCCAATGCACTTGTTAACACTATAAATGTAATATACGTACTATTCTATCATGTTTTGGTTAGTGTTTCACACCACATTACATTGCCTATTTAGACAATTTTGTGCCAACTTGTACTATCACTTGGACCACTTTTCTTATAGGGAAAAAATCTAACTGATTTTCAGATTCTATTAAATACAAAATGAAAAATTAACTTTGTGTAGTCTAATTTTCGATGTGAATATTACTCTATTAATTTACCTGTTCAGTAAATTAAAAAAAAATTAAAAAAGAAATAAAAAAATCTGACCAACCAAAGTTTTAGATTCTATGTAATATAAAGTGAAAATCAACTTTGCATAGCCCTAATATTAAATGTGATCATTATTTTGTTATTTTACAGTAAATTTAAAATAATGATAAAAAAAAAGGCAACAACTGACTGAAGATTTCAGATTTTATATAATAAAATCAAAAAAATTAACTTCACATAAACATTATTAGTATACAATAAATTAAAAAAAATTAAAAAAATCTGCTGGCTAACCAAAGTTTTCAAATCCTTGTAATGCAAAACAAAAATCAATTTCGTATAACTTAATTTTAGATATCAATATTATTCTATCATTTATAGCAAATTATTTAAAAAAAAATTGATTAATTACCGAAGTTTTAAGTTTTAATATAACGCAAAACAAAAAATCATCTTTGTATAATCTAATTTTGTAAATATTCTATTAATTTACAGTAAAATAAAAAAAATTCAACAGACTGACAAAGCTTTTGGATTTCATGTATCACTAAATAAAAAATCAACTTTGTGTAGCTTAATTTAAGATGTGTTCAAAAAAAATGATCGACTAACTACTGAAATTTTTAGATTCCATGTAATACAAAATAAAATATCAACTTTGCGTAGCTTAATCTTGGATGCGTATATTATTTTATTAATTTACAGTAAATTAAAAAAATAATAAAAATAATAAAAAATAAAAAGAAAAAACTGACCAACCAAAGTTTTCAAATTCCATGTAACGTAAAGCGAAAAATCAATTTTGTAAAGCCTTAATTTTAAATGTTATTATTAGTCTATTAATTTATAGTAAATTTGCTATAAAGCAAAAAAAATATGACTGACTAACTGAAGTTTTTAGATTACTTGTAATAAAACAAAATATTAACTTCACGTAAATATTATTTTAAAAAAAATACTCTAATCGACTAACTGAAGATTTCAAATTCATGTAATACAAAAAAAAATACCTTTGTATGATCTAATCTTGGATATGAACATTATTCTATTAATTTATAGTAAATTAAAAAAAAGTATATATTATATATAAAAAAAGTGGTTAATTGATTCAAGTTTTCAGATTCGTAATGCAAATTGAATAATAAATTTTGCATGGCTTAACCTTAGATGTAAACATTATTTTATTAATCTATAGTAAATTTAAAAAATAATCTTATGAAAAAAGTGGACTGTGTAGGCATATGTTTCTATGGAGAGACACGGTTAAGTGTGGAATGAGTGAATGTTTGTACGCTTGTGATCCATGTTGACATGTTAAATTGGTCTGAAGTGGATTGTTTACCTGGACAGTTTGGACTGCAAATGGACTGGAATTGCTGCACTTTACTAAACCAAAACTTGCAAATATTCTATGAATATAAAGTAAAAATCAACTTTGCATAGCCCTAATTTTAAATGTGATTGTTATTCTGTTAATTTACAGTAAATTTAAAATAACAATAAAAAAATAAAAGCGACCAACTAACCGAAGTTTTCAGATTTTATGTAATAATATCTAAAAAATTAACTTCACCTAAACATTATTAGTATACAGTAAATTTTAAAAAAAAATAAAAATCTGCTAACTGACCAAAGATTTAAATCCTTGCAATACAAAACAAAATCAATTTTGTGCGGCTTAATTTTAGATATCAATATAATTCTATAATTTACAGTAAATTAAATTTTAAAAAAAATAAATTTGACTAATTACCAAAGTTTTAAATTTTAATATAAGCAAAACAAAAAATCAACTTTGTATAATAATATAAAGTAAAATATTAATAATAAAAAAAATTTGACAGACCGACCAAAGTTTTCAGATTTCATGTATAACTAAATAAAAATCAACTTTGCATAGCTTAATTTTAGATGTGTTAAAAAAAAACAATCGACTAACCACTGAAGTTTTCAGATTTTGTATAATACAAAATAAAATATTAACTTTACGTAGCTTAATCTTGGATGCATATATTATTTTATTAATTCATAGTAAATTAAAAAAGGAGGTTGATAAATATCGCAGACTGCTATATTGCATATTAATATGATTGGCCAATTAGATCACAGGATCTTGTATAACAAAATAAATGAAAAATTAGGAAAAATTACAAAAAAATTCAAAAATTTTAAATAACTTGAAATTTCATTAAGTAAACTAGATTTGGGCTTCTAATTAAAAGGTTTTGGTGCTTAATTTTGCATATATATATGTATCTTTAACCTAATATTTATACTAGTTTGGACTCTAACCCTAACTAATATTGCAACCTTCTAAATTTATCAAAATTCTTAAAAAAATAATAATAAAAAAATAATAAAAAAATAAAAAAGAAAAAAATAATCTGACTAACCGAAGTTTTTAAATTCCATGTAACATAAAGCAAAAAATTAACTTTGTGTAGCCCTAATTAGGGTTCCTACAAACCCGGATCAAATCAAACTTTAGGTCAGATTTGGGTTTGATTTGATTTGAAATCTAACCCAAACCCAAACTATGATTAAAAAAATATTTGAGTTTGATTTGAAGCAAACTTTTTAGTTAAATTTGAGCTTGGTTTGAATTTGAGTTTGAAGTTTGCAAACTAGTTTGAGTTTGATAATATAAATATATTTTTATATTTTAATTGATAATCCATCAGTCAACTAGAAAGTGATCATATGAAAATCACTATAGGCGAAATGTGGCGTGCTTCCATTTAAAACTTTTTTCTTACTAAGTTAATGATACATGCCTACTAATTGAAAATTGTAGAGCTCACTGAGACGCATCTAACAGTGGTTAGATCATCCAAATCGGCTCAGTGAATGGCAAGATATCGTCAAAAAACAATTGGCCAACTATATAAAATCTCTATATAAACAAATACTAGTGCGATAGGTGGTGCTTTGCACCACCAATCTTATACAGTTTTTAATCATATAACTGTTAAAAATTTTTATTGTAGAGCTTATTGTCAATTATAGTATACACAATATTTATTATATTAAGACACAAATATCTGTTCATTATGCTATTTAACAATTAGAAGATTAAACATAGTATTCCTATTTCATGTGAAGTGGTAAGATATTATGTGGTCAGAAAGTAGAATACTACACGATCCTTCGCCTTAAAAAATACTATTTCAGGTAAGATCATCATAAGTGATAGTTAGAAAATAGTGCAGAAAATGGAATAGGATGAAGTGGAAAGATCGATGATAAATAAAGACGCAGACAAATATTATACTGGGTAATAATTATAATTATTATAATTATTATTATAATTATTATAATTATTACAATTATAATTATAATTATTACAATTATAATTATAATTATTATAATTATTATTATAATTATGATTATGATTACTTATTATAATAATAATAATAATAATAATAATAATAATAATAATAATAATAATAATAATAATAACAATAACATATACTAAAATAATTCGCACCTCAGATCAACATAAATTTGCATACTGATTGGTCTTTTATTCTAATTAATTGAATAAATTGAACATGTGTACATATGTAATCATGATGTAGTCTTTTATGCATAAGTTACATTCTTGATTTTGCTTTATTCGAATCAGGTTTGTGCTTTTATTATCTCATTCATTATATTTGTATCTGTATACAGTACCTCACGTTATCAGCTACTCTAAATCAGAATCATTACTTCATTCTTATTTCTAAAATTACGGATTATCGTTTTTAAATAGTGCATTAATACATGCATTACAGAAATATCTGTTATAAAATAATATATTAATTTACATCAGTTCATAAATATCACATGCATGGTAAATTAAATAGCCAACCGATATCTTCTATCTCCAATCCTCTCTCTATTAGGCCACGCAAAGTTGATTTTTCGTTTTTATTACCCACCGTCCCATTTTTTCAATTTTTTCAAAATTTTTTTTTTTTTAGATCCCAATTGTGTCAATTGTTCGATTTTTGACATCTATTTTTTCTCACAATATTAATAATTGAATGAATTCTAAGTGTGGCAAAAAATTTATTCCAATAATTATTTTCATCCGGTGTCACCCGATGGAGACCTTAATTTCCTGTAATCGTCCGATAGGACTGACAGAAAAAATATGACTGCCGGCCCAATGTTTTGATTCCTTGTTGTGAAAATGAAAATTAGCCTTGTATAGCCTTAAATGAACATTATTTAAATTAAAAAAAAAAATCCGCCTGTCCGTCCCGAATTTTGAATTTAATGTAATGCAAAATGAAAAATCAACTTTGCGTAGCCTTATCTAATTTGGTGTCCATCTGCATTCGGGCAATTATTATAACATATACTCAAATTTTGTAATTATTGCGTCAATTTAAAATTGTGATCTGAGTGTGGGAATTTTAGTATACTATAATGTTTTTGTTACTGATCACCTGGTGCAATAATGATGATAACTATGAAAACACTATATGAGATCTCGCCTCATTGCTTATGTGGTCCACAGTGTGTTCCTAGTATCGCTAAAATGGCTCTCACTTTTTTCGATATTCGAGCTGAACAGCTGGGCTATCGAAGTACCACATTTCGATATTCAGGTTGTTCATTCGGGCTATCGAAGCTTCACATTATGATATCCGAGTTGGTCACCCGGGCTATCGATCATAACTATAACCTTTTAATACCTTAAAGCTATGATATAAATGCTCTTTACCCCGCAGTGGGTGGGTGGGCACTAACGACAAAGCTAGACTTGTGTCGAGCTTGCAGCAAAGACAAAAGAGGGAGAACAAACTTCCAATTTTCCCTTCTTAAATAGCAACTCCTATGTAGAGATGAGAAAATGCGCATTTTATAATAAAATGTGCATGAATGCACATTAATGCACATGATATATAAAATGTGCATGATATCGCATGATAAAAAATTTTTTTGCAATTTCTATCTTTATTATTGATAATACATCAAAATAAAGATACTACATATTGATTCTTAATCAGATTTTGCCTACATATATAAATTTTTACAAATTAGCTAATTGTAAGCTTCATCGTTGTTTATCTTATATAATTTGAGAATATTCTAGCACCTGACCCATGGAAACTTTGTATAAAACTTTAAAACCTTAGTTAAAATCTGTAAATTCGCATAATATACTATTCATAAATATGCTGAGTTAGTTTGTATTGGATCGTCACAAAAAAATTTTGTTACTGAAAATACTATTATATTAACTACAGTATATGGTAAGATATATACTCTCACATATGAAATTACTATAGTAGAGCAGACAGGACATTTGTGACTGCAGAATAATTTTATTTTGTTTTGATTGATTCCCAATTACGATTTACAATGTCATGTTTTATAAGTACAGAATTTGTACTAACTATAACACATTTCTTCACAATTATATTTCTCATATCAATTGTTAATGAATTTGAATTGTGATAACATTCTTGATTATAACTTGCTCATCGATATTAGCTTAACATCTGATCACGGGTTATATAACTAATCAAAAGGTGTTAAAGTAATAACATGATTATTTAGCTATATTAGTTTTAGTACACTGATTAGGTAGATTAACATAAAACTATGAATCCCTGAGAAAATTAGTTGGTTATTAGATAATTTGGACGCCAAAAATTTTCAACCAAAATTCTAGAAATCAATTACCTAAATATTTGGTTGAATGTAATTTTTTTTGATATTTGTGATTATATTCCCTATTTTTTGTATTAGTCTTATGCTTTATCTATTTGCGGGGCATTTGTCGTGTTCTTGCACTTGTTCTTTCATTCACACTTATTCTTGAACTTGAGATCATTATACAAAACTTTTTCAAATTCATGAACTTTTCTTAGCCCAAATAGTTTGTAAATATTAGGTAATCAAAAGACCAAAGTAAATTTTGCAAATTTACATTTCACGAATTTGTGTTGTTTAAGAGCCTTATAAGGGCGTTAAAAAATAATAATTACTTGAATGTTGCAATAATTACTCAACCATGATAATCTTCATAATTATCTTATGTATTTCTGTCAGTTTTCCCACGTTTATTACATTTTTCGGATACGACCAACCAAAAATGTTAAAGCAAACAACCCAGCATTGAAGAATATAGATAGATTAGAATGTAATTACATTTATTTCATATTTAATTTTTCTATATAAAATTTCAATGGGATAAAATGCATATTCATGCGCATGATTGAGGAATCATGCGCATGCATGAAACCCATCACTACTCCTATGACTACATAGTTCCGTCACTAAGCATATACATTATATTTACAAAATTTCTGCTAACATTACTCAATCGATTTCTCAAATTTACCTTATAAATACATCATACTTACTGAACAACACCAACTCGTACTTACTATACAATACCCTATACTCACAAATCATTCATTGGTATCACAGGTTGTGAGTTGTGATCTCGTGACAAATGGATAACTTGTGACTTCGTTCACAGCATTTCATGATTGCAATATCTAAAAAACCGTGATCAGAATATGGCTTTGAATATGATGACGACCATCCTAACTGATATCTTCTACCACTCCAATCTTCTTTCTCTATCATTTAATTTGGTGTCTATCTGCACTCAGTAATTATTATAACATATATTCGAAATCTGTAATTATTTCGTCAATTTATTGAAATTATTCTAATTTTCTGGTTAAATATATAATGCAATCAAATGTGAGAATTTTGAGTTTGTGCACTTGAAAAAAAAAAAAAAAATTAACTGACCCACATTTTTAGACTTTATATAATGCAAAATAAAAATTGACTTTGTATGGCTTTAGCTATAAACTTACTGACTATTGTTGTATTGTGGTAATTTACTGTTAAAAAATTTATGTACGTCCTTGTGGCCTTGGGAAAGATTTCAAGGAATTTACTTCCTAATTTAGCTACTGGACCAAAACCATTAAGGGTTTGGAGATTTAAATCCAATTTTTTATTTTGCATTGTTTTCTGATCCATTTTTTTAGTTTTTTTTTTAAAAAATTCTGCATTACTTGCTGACCTATTTTTTTTGCGGTTTTTACAAAAAAATATGTTTTTTTAGATTGAATTGTTCGAATTTTTTCATTATTTTTATTTGATAGAGACTTTAATTTCCTGCAATTGTCGATAGGGTGACGGAGAAAATGTGATTGCCAACTCCATTTTTTGAATCCTTGTTGTGTATAATAAAAATAATTTTAAAAAATACGACTAACCGACTCGTGTTTTCAGATTCCATATTGGATTAACAGTTGTTCTATCCAATTTAATGTAAGAATTTGGTTACAAAACTTACCAACTATTGTTGCAGAGATTTACTATAAAAAAAATTATGTACATTGTTGTAGTCTTAGAAGAGACTTCAAAAACTTGCCCGCCAATTTAGCTACTGGACCACAGCTATTAAGGGTTCAGAGATTTATAAACGAATATATTTATTAATACAGGGAGAGCAGTTTATACATATCGTGTGTAAAAGGAATAAACTTGTGTTCCAATATACAAAGTGATCCTTTTTATATGCTCCCATTTAGAATTACCTGATTACCAAGAATAAGGTAATAACTACGACATTTATAAGAAATATTGTAATCGAATCCATAATGCAGGAATGTAGTAATTGTTACCCGGAAATGTGTAATAATTTGATCATAATAATGTAGTATTGATCTACTAATTAGGAACGATGCTAAATATAGAAACCAGTTCCAAAATTAGTAAATACGAACTTTCGTACATCGTTGTAGAAATATGGGTAATTATTTTTGAATTTTATATAGTGCATAACAAACATTTTAGTTGGATTCAAAAAATAATTACCTAGAGATAAATAGATAGATAAAATTGGTAAGATTACACGTTTCTGTAACAACTATGCCATCTTATTACTAATAAACTATTTTCGTCCACAATCTGGTCACATTTTTCTGTGATAACCAATAAAAAACGGTTAAACGGACAAACTCTGAATTAGATTAAACGGACAAACTCTGAATTAGATGGTATAGATAGATGATATAGATGTTATAATAGTCACAAATATTTGGAATCGCAGTTTTTAAATTGATACTAAAAAACATGATGGCTTTTAGACGATCCCCAAATTTGACAATCATGTAGATGATCTAGAATGTCGTAACTTTATTTATTTGACATATATCGTAATAATTACCTGTTACAGATTTTAGATTATACCAAATCACAGGTAACCAATCAAAAACGTTTAACCAAATTAAGCAATATAGATAAGTAATAAATTACCCACACGTCACTAATTTTCAAAGCATGCTCCAAAAAATCGCTAATAATCATTGTTATTGCCGTATGTCCAATCAGTTAATCAATTAATTAATCGATCATATGCTATGCCAATTGTGATCGTGATGTCGATTGCAAATTTTATAAACAATCAGGTTTTAAATTATCCAGATATTTGAACTTTACTCAATCACTATTCGTATCTATCTGCTATAAATCCCGTACAGTATGATGATCCTTCTTAACATGCATGGGCCTCATAACATATTTAGTCAGTGCAATTCCAAAAAGTCAATAATAAAAAAGACGCTATTCGTATTTATTTACTGTAAAAATCCTGATACAGTATAATGATCCTTCTTGACATGCATGCACTTCATAACATATTTAGTTAGCGCAATTCCGAAAAAAAATAATAAAAAAAGACATTTTTTTATTGTAATTGTCATGTAATTTAATCGAGTCAAAAACCTGTTAAAGCAATGTTTGGTTAATTAAGAATACTTATACAGAAACATCTCATACACTTAACCCTTTACAACTTCAAAATTCACACAGTTTCGGTTTTAGCCAACAACCAGTTACCGCATAGGTAGATAAAACGTCAAAGCGATATTTCGTTTACAACCAATCAAAGCGTTCAGACAAAAATTCCCACAGTTCTCAATTGAGCCAATCCAAACGTTAAAATGTACAAACTCAGAATTAGATAGTAAAGATTGTTTACATAGAGATTTTATATCCTTTTTCAACGATATCTCGCCATCTTCTGGACTGATTTGGATGATCTAACCACCGTTAGATGCGTCTCGATGAGCTCTACGACTTTCAATTTGTGAACATGTATCATTAGTTAACTTAGTAAGAATAAAGGTTTAGATAGAAGAACGCCACATTTCGCCTATAGTGATTTTTATATGTAATCTGCATCATTGAGTTTAATATAATCGGCCAATCATTTTTTGATGATATCTCGCCATCCACTGGGCTGATTTGGATGATCTAACCACCATTAGATGCGCCTCTACGAGCTCTACAACTTTCAATTAGTGGGTATATATCGTTAACTTAGTAAAAAAAGTTTTAGATGGAAGCACTTCACATTTCGCCTATAGTGATTTTCATATATAATCTGATCACTGAGTTTTATATAGTCGGCCAATCATTTTTTGATGATATCTCGCCATCCACTAGGCCGATTTAGATGATATAACCACCAATAGAGCGTCTCAACGAGCTCTACAACTTTATATTAGTGGACATGTATCATTAACTTAGTAAGAAAAAAGTTTTAAATGGAAGTACACCACATTTCGCCTATGATCACTCTCCAGTTGACAGGCTGATTATCATTTAAAATATAAAAATATATTTATGTCATTCAAACTCAAACTAGTTTACAAACTTCAAATCAAACTCAAGTTAAACTTAGTATAGTATTTGGGTTTGGTTTGAATTTGATTATTTTTTATTTGAATTTGGGTTTGATCTCAAACTTTATAAAATTTATAGTTTGAGTTTGGTTTGATTTGGGGTTTGATCAAACTCAAATCAAACCCGGATCAAACTTCGGAACCCTAGCCCTAATTTTAAATATTACCATTATTCTATTAATTTATAGTAAATTTTCTGTAAAGTAAAAAAAAAAATATGACTGAATGACCAAAGTTTTTAGATTCCTTGTAATAAAACAAAAAATCAACTTCATGTAAACATTATTTAAAAAAAAAAAACTAATCGACGGACCAGAGTTTTCAAATTCATGTAATGCAAAACAGAAAATCACCTTTGTGTGGTCTAATCTTGGATGTCAGTAAATTAAAAAAAATAAGAAAAAAATGATTGATTAACTACTAATGTTTTCAGATTCCATGTAATGCAAAACAAAATATTACCATCTTGTAGCCTAATCTTGGATGTGAACATTACTTTTTTAATTCACAGTAAAGTAAAATGAAAAAAAGCTACCAACTGACAAAAGTTTATTAATTCACAGAGCAAAATGAAAAAATCAACTTCATGTGGCTTAATATTAGATGAAAATATCTGACCGACTGAAATGTAAAAACTATAAAATCAGTTACAAAACACAATAATGACAAATATCATAATAATTTTAAATAGGAATCGTCATAGGATTACTAAAAATTTTCCCACAAATTAGTCACGTTCTTGGATGTAGCCAATAAAAACAACCAAAAATTAATTTATAATTGTAATAAAATTGGTAAGTTAAACATAGTGTTATTATTAACTGTATCTAAAAATAAATTTTTCCGCACAGTGGTCACGTTTTCTAAAGTTGACCAATTAATAATATTTAAACGTAAGCTTACCCGTTGTCACTATTAACACAATGAATCGTGCGTATAGATTACATCAGAATGACATAAGTGCACGTGTCATGAGCTATCAAATCAAATTACGAATAAAAGACCAATCAGCGTTCAGGGCAGATCTCCGATTTCTTTATTGTAGTTTTTAATAATAATAATAATTAATAAGAAATTAGTAGATAATTAATCTGCTTGTTCTTGCACTTGCACTTAATTTTGTAATTGTTCTTGTTCTCGAGCTTGTTTTTGCACTTGCATTGATTTTTGCACTTGTTCTCGAACTCGAGACCATTATATGAAACATTTGAGAGGCTTTTTTAGTCCCGAATTTTGAGAGTGCGTTAATAAGAGCGTTAAAAATGATATGATATTATATAATTATAAAAAATGATATAATAATTACTCAAAAGCTATAATATGTACTCGCTGTGATAATCGTCATAATCATCTTACGTATTTATGTTAGTTTCCCACGTTAAGTCACATTTTTCGGGTACAATCAATCAAAAAACGTTAAAGCGCACAGACCCGAAATTCCCACAATTATTTCTGTTTAGAAGTTTCCAAAATTCCAAAATTTCTGTTTAGAAGTTTCCAAAATTCCAAAATTTCTGTTTAGAAGTTTCCAAAATCGGTTGTAGCCAATCAAAACCGTTTAAACGGACAAACTCTGAATTAGGTGGTATAGAAAATGAGTGTGATGCAGGGGAAAACACTTGGACATTATTAAAACTAGGTAAATGGAATCCATTTTAAGTCCGAAGGAAAAACCAACACGACATAATTGTTTTGACAATCAATATGTGGCGTATGTAGAGATGGGCAAAATATAAAATTTTCATTTTAGCATGCACATGCGCACGCATTTTTTGCATGCATGCATGCATGTTTTGACCAAAGTTATGATTTAATTTTTTAATGCTGGCCAGAATTAATTGCATGCATGCTGTTGCCCATCTCTAGGCGTATGTGACGTGTAACAAATATAACTGATAAGATTAAATTTAAGAATCTTGTACGTACGTTGTTGCAAGAAATCTAATAGTTCATTGAAGTTGGTAAGTTAATAAATTAATTCTATACTTTTTAGAGAATTATACTTTGTTCGTCTTTAACGTTATAATTGTAAAGAGAAGATAATACTATAATGTGAGTATAGCGTTAAGTTTTATTTATATTATTTATATTATTTTTAAATTAACACTTTATAATGATTTTCTTTTGAATATTTTCAGTATGGGGCCAAAATGTGTAGCAATTTTAATAATTTTATCTTGTTTATATTTGATGTAAGTTTAAACTCATTTGTATTTTCCTAAAGTCGTTAATTATTGTTTAAAATTATTTCGCTAATTATGTATTCTGCCAATGCTATTAGAATGTAAACACAGATTTCATAAGATTTATTTAAATTAATGATTTATATACAATTAATGATTTATATACAATTAATATACTTCTAATTATTAGCGGATTCTCTATAACACCTTTTCTTGTTGGGTAAAAGTCAATTATTTGTTCATCTCAATAGCAAATATTGTGCTTCAGAACAATTCTTTCATAAGATGATCTTGAAATGCAATCTTTAGAACCAAGTAAGGATGCCTGACGAAAAGTATTCTAGTTTGCTGGTCACTGGAAACCTAAATTGTTAATGAAAGTCAAAAGCCTACTTACTGAAAACATTTTTTTATGCCTAAATGCTTTAGTAAATTCATGAATACTGTCAATTTCTTCAGTTGTCTCAAAGTTTATGAAAATAGCTGTGAATTGAATTATTAAATTTCACTAACTATAAGTAAATTAATAAGATGAGAAGCATTGTACAAATTTTAAAAACCGTTGATTAATGATTTTTTTTATACTCACAAATTAATTGACGCTAGGCAATTTTATAGCTAATTTTCATAAATTCAAGACGATTGATAAAAATTGATCAATGTTCATTTGGAAAATTTTGTATATTTAGCAAATATCCGTGATACAAAGATTTGATAGCGCTTTTTTCATTAACTGAATTAACTTTCGTAGAATATTCGACTTCAAGACATATCAAAAATTACAGCAGTTTTCATAAATTTTAGAATAATCGATAAATTAATTAATTGGTTGAATAGTTAGGTCACTAGCGTTGTAATCTATCAATTCGACTAGTTAATTTTTACTAGCCATCCTCGAATTTATGTAAATTCATATTAAGTCCAAGGGTATACATTTTCAGCAAGCATCCTCAGAATTAGGCTACAAATGCTGTTTGCCATTAAGCAAGGTTCTTTGAATATTTAATGTTTTAAATAAATTCGAAAAATTCGAATTAACCTATATTCCAGAGAATACCTTTACTTAAGGACTCAAGTAATGTTGATCGAAGTTTTTCAGATCATTTATTATGAGAATCGATCTGAAGCTAGCATATCAACTCATCAAACTGTATAAACTAAATAAATATCATTCATTTTAGGAGGTAAGTATGCAAATCACGTATTTATTTGAAATCAATATTTATAACTTTTTACTAAGGTAGTTTTTAAAATGAGACTATTTGACGAGTATGGTCGCATTACGTAACCATATTTTTATTATAGTAAAATAGTTATATTTTATTATGGCCTCAACTTATAATCGTATGCTATTAGAGCGTACTTATAAACTTCATTTGTTATGCATTATTTAATTTTAACAAATCTACATATTAATAGCAACGAGTAAGTATAAATTATATAAGTTTATAAGAATTTTTTAATTGTTTATTAGTAATATTTAACAAATTATTAGCGAGTAAGTATAAAATTTTATTTACATTTAAGATAATGTTACATAATTAATTATTAAACGTGAATTAAAATAAATTAATAGGATGTAAGTATGCTTTATTTTATTCTTTATCTTGATTTTATTTTTTATTTTTTGCTTTGCTATACAATTGTTTATTAATAATATTTAACAAATTATTAGCAAGTGAGTATAAAATTTTATTTACATTTAAGATAATGTCATAATTAATTATTAAACGTGAATTAAAATAAATTAATAGGAAGTAAGTATGCTTTATTTTATTCTTTATTTTTTATTTTATTTTTTGCTTTGCTATACAACTAGTGATGTGCCGCGTACAGTGCTATACGTACGTATACATTATTGGGCAAAATTGGTGAATAACGGTAATTTGGCAAATGATCATGTGCCGCTCTGCGGCACGTGTAGCCAATCATTTGTCAAATTACCGTATTCACCAATAATGGTTTATCCGGCAATTTATGATCATGATTGGTAGGGAGTCGCTCGCTGAGGTTTAATTTGAATAAACATGATTATGTCGTAACACATGAAAAATAAAAAATAACAAGAAGAAATTTTTTCATGATCATATGAGTTTGTCGGACTCTAAAATTTTTGCCGATCACGCACTGTACGCCAAGAGATTTTGTTATAGGGTTTCTGCATCCGCTAAAATTTTTCAGGTATCATATAAATGGCACATCAATATATACAACACAAATTCCAGTACTTTTTATTATACCGGATGTTAGAAAAGCATTAAACTTTCCCTTTATTTAGTGCCTTATTAGAAAATATTATTACGATGACTATTATTTATCGTTATGTTTATATAACACTGGTTACTAAAAAAAGGGACTATTTGTGACTTTTCTAACGCTCGGTATAATATCCTATTGTTACGTCAGTGCGCTGACTAGGGTTCTAGGCACAGAGGAACGGGCATGCCTTTTGGGCATGCGCTAGTCATGTGACATAATGTCATATTTGATTGGCTAATATGGTTGTAAGTAATCGGAAGTGTAGACAGTCAAGCAACATCAGAGAACAGAAAGCAATTGTTTGATAAATTCTATACAAAAAGAGCATGCCTCAACTCACGGCATGCCCTCAGAGGCATGCCTAATTTTTTACCTCAAACCCTAGCGCTGATTAAATTCCCCATTTTCAATATCAATTTAAAACACCGGACTTTCGGACTTTCTATATTTTATATCAGAGATAACAGGAGGACCGTCCCAAATGGGATGATAATCTGATAGGTACAGGACTCCGGACAATCCTAAGATAGGTGGTAGGGTAAAAAGTGGGTAGATTTTGGGCCAAATTCACATTAATTCTGATCATAATTAAAAATTAATTTTAATTAAGACCAGAGTTTAGACGAGTTTTGGCCCAAAAAATCTACCCACTTTTTACCTACCACCTACCTTAGGATTATCCGGTACACAATTTTAATGAAAATTATTTATACGGTTTAAATACTTTTTTCGAAAGCTCGGGTAGCATTACTTTCTATTAAATGTGATGGATGAATTAACGCTTTCACTTCGCCTTATAATTTATTTATTTGATCCCACATCTTTTTTTTTTTTTTTTTTGTATTCTGATTGGTCTATTTACAAAATTTACAATATTATTGTCACATGACTATATCGGAAATATTTGAACGGTCCTTCCTGCTATCAGAGAGGGGTGTTTCAAAAATTCATATACATGGACCTTTTTTAAGTGATCTTATAGATAGAGATCACAATGATTATTTGCATAAATAATCTTCGTGATTTCTATATATAAGGTTACTTAAAAAAAAGGGTCCATGTATAATAACTTTTTTCACAAGACAGTATGGCATACAGTACGTCATATTTTATTTATTATGCAACTGATGCACATTATGTATAAGAACTTTTGAAACACCCTGTATATATGTTCATATGAAATGTCCTCGTCATAATATATCTGTCATAAAATGAGAGATGCTCACAAGTATTTCGCAAGTTTTTATTGGATATTCGTATTAATTATAGCTGTACTACATTAATTTGATCTTAATAATATATGATAGCATCGCATTTACATGATTTCCATTTGCATAAAATGTTCAAATTTATTAATTTAAATTATCATAAATTGTATTATGTGCAAACAAATTAACAGATGGTAAGTATAAATTATATTAATATTTAATATGATATATATATATAATAATGAATGTTGAGTATTCTATATATCAGAATATTTTATAATTTAAAACTTAAATTTAATTTTATTTTTTTTAAAAAAAATATTAAACCGATATTAATTTACAAATTTTTGCTTTTTAAATATATTAAATTAAAATATTTACTAGGGTGTAAGCATTAAATTTAACTTATTTGTAGTTAAAACATTTGAGGTTTACATATTAGTTATGTTTTAAATTAAATTTATAATAATAGCGGGTAAATATAAATTTTAATTATACTATTTTATTTATTTTTAAAATAAAATTAAATTTATTATTTTTAATAGATTGTAAGCATATATATTATTTATGTTTGAGTATCGCAGAGTGAAAACCTATAACCGTACTTAATGATTCACTATGATTACAGTTTTTCGCTCTGCAATGCTTATATAAAAAAATGTTCAAAATATTAAATATTAAAATTTTTACTTATATTATAGAGGGTAAGTATAATATTGTTATTTAAAATAAATTTTATTTATATTAACTAAAATTTAATATATAATAGATTGTAAGTATATATTTATTTATATTTGCAACTTATTATTAATTATTATTATTTTATTTTTAATTTATATTTATAATTTTTTTAAACTTTATAAAAATTTTACTATAAATTTAATAGGTAGTAAGTATAAAATAAATTAGTTTAAAAATAACTAAATAATTTAGCTTAACAATTAATGTTTTTAATTGTATAAATTATTCAATTTTTATTTATTTTTTATTACGTATTATAAATTTTATTCAAAATATGATTTAATTATATATAAAAAATGCATATTTAGCTCGTAAGTAAAATATTTATTAATTATTAGTTATTGTCGTGGATTATAATGAAATCGGATTAAAATGAAATCTGGAATTTCTATTTAACCACCTAAAATCTACTTATCATTATACGTATTTGCTATAAATTCTACCACTAAATCGACCCCTAACTCTAAAAAAAATCCAAAAAAATGCACCCAAAAATTTTGTATTTTTTGGTGGCTTTTCTATTGTATACTATGCAAAATCTTATTTTGATCTGATTTCATTTTGAACTGCACAGTTATTATTATAATTAACATATATTATTTTAAATACATAAATATTTAATTATTTGTTAGTGCGTAAGTATAAAATTTAATTTAATTTATGCCGTTTGCAAAGATACCATTCCTAACAGATCGTCAGCAATTTTCTTGATGGGGGTAGGAAAAAATAGATTTATATACACGACCCTGATAGGGTTTTAAAAAGGGTCTCTAAAATATTATGCTACTATAGCAAAGTATATGAAAAAAAATTAGGATTAGGGTTCGTATTTAAGACCCCATCAGGAACAATATTCAAATAAATTTTTTTAACCCCATCAAGATCGGTATTGCTGATCTATTAGGAATAGTATTTTGGCATATTATGTAATTTGTTTTAAATTTTATTTAACTTTTATTATATAAATTTTAATAGACTGTAAGTATAAATAGTTTAAAAATTTTTAAAAACTCAGCTTAATAAATAATAATTGTGATTATATAAATTATTAGCGTGTAAGTATGAATTTAATTTATTTTTAATATATTATTTTATTTAAAAATATAACTATTTAATTTATATATATTGAATATTAGCGGGTAAATAAATATTTATTTGTTATTTTAAATAAATATTTAATTGTTTTATTAATATTATTTTAAATATATAAAAATTTGTTAGTGTGTAAGTATAAAATTTAATCTATATTTTATACAGTAATTTGTTATTAAACATTATATTTAAATTTTTTTCCATTATTAAATTAATAGTCCGTAAGTATATAATCAATTTTTTTAAAAATATTCAAACAAATAATAGTATTTTAAAATTTTAATCATGCTAAATTATTAGCTCGTAAGTATAACTATTATATTTAAATAATTTAAATTTAAACAATTATAAAGTATTGGTTATACAATGATTAATATTATAAAGTTCGTTTTATTTGAGCAAATAATTGGCTATGCATTGTGTGCAGTGGTATGTTACAGCTAATTATTTACTCTAACAGAATAAATTTTGTAATATTTTGTCATTGCATGATCTATATCGATCTATTGTGCAGTTTAAGATCATGCTTTACAAGTCATGATTGGCAAACTGAATTTAATTCGGAATTGTTGTAATTACATTACAAAATTAACAAAAAAATCTATAATTTATATTTTATATATTATATTAAATTATTTTTATATTTATTGGAAATAATTAAAAGCGTGTAAGTAAATAGTTTATTCTAATTTTTTAATATTATAATTAATATTATTTTAAATATTATTTTAAATATATGATAATTATTTAGTATGTAAGTACAAAATTTAATTTATATTTTATAATTTGTTTTTAAACTTTATATAATCTTTAATATAAATTTAATAGCCTGTAAGTATAAAATAAATTATTTTAAAAGTAATTAAACAAATAGGCAAGTTCTATTTGGACATCATGTGTCTGTACATGGGTATATAGAAAAGCCAGTCAGAATGAAGGATCCAGTGTAGCGCAAACTTATTACTTTCTTTAAATAATTGTTTATATCTTAAAATATTGATCATGAAACTGCGCTATCATCCTATCCTATATCCTATCCTATACTTACTTTATTCTAAGTTTAGCAAGGTTTTTCTTTTTTCTCGTAAATATTTTTGTTACACGGATTTGCAAATTATTACCTATGTACAATACGCGTAAAATTAGAAATTTTCATGCAAATACTTCTTAAAATTTTAATTATTCTATATTATCAGCTGGTAGGTATAAACTAATATTATATTTCAAATATTTTATATTATGAATTATAAATTATTAAATTGGTTATACTTATTGCAAAACAATTAAAAGCATGTAAGTAATTAATTAATTTTAAAATAATATTTAAGCAATATTTAATTTATTATTTTGTTGTTTTTAAATCTGTTAAATAAAGGTATTTAATGTAAGTACAAATTGAATTAATTAATATATTTATATTTAAGCAATATTTAATTTATTATTTTGTTGTTTTTAAATCTGTTAAATAAAGTTATAAATTGTAAGTACAAATTGAATTATTAATATATTTATATTTATTATAAATTATTAATTAAATAATTTTTATAAATATACAAAATTGTTTTTGCAATTTTAATCTATTAAATAAAGCTGCGTGTAAGTATAGATTATATTAATTACATAATTTTTGTAAAAATTTAAAGTTGTTTTTGCAATTTGTTATTAATGACTGCTTTTAATCTGCTAAATAAAGCTGGATGTAAGTATAGATTATATTAATTAAATAATTGTTATAAGCATTCAAGACTGTTTTTGCAATTTGTTATTAATAACTGATTTTAATCTATTAAATAAAGCTGCGGGTAAGTATAGATTATATCAAATAATTTTTAAAAATTTAAAGTTGTTTTTGCAATTTGTTATTAATGACTGCTTTTAATCTGTTAAATAAAGCTGCATGTAAGTATAGATTATATTAATTAAATAATTGTTATAAGCATTCAAGACTGTTTTTACAATTTGTTATTAATAAATGCTTTTAATCTATTAAATAAAGCTGCGGGTAAGTATGGATTATATCAAAATAATTTTGAAATCGTTGTTATTAATAATTGCTTTTAATCAATTAAATAAAGATGCTCCGAGTAAGAATAGATTATATTAATTAATTCGTGATCCACCTAAGAACCAGTGAAATAATATAGTAAATCGTGGGGAAATTTACTATTGTTTTTTTACCTTTTTTGGAATCTGGAGTTTCCCAAAGGACAAACCGATTTTCCACTAAGTAAACATCTTTTAAATTAAATAAAAATTGTAGAGGAGAAAATTCCGGTCATAATGGCAGTTAAATCATTAAAATCGGGCCAGTGGATCACGAGATATGAGCATTTTGTCTTTGCAACTATATGGTGTAAACAAAAAAGTGAACATATGGGCCCTCAAAAGTAGAAACCAGACAATTTGGCAGATCACGGGTTTTGAGAAAATCGGCAAAAACTATTTTGTTACACAAAATCAAAACAATCTAAAAAGGTGCGTTCACGTGATATAAAGCCAATCAAATCGTAAAATTTGATCTTTACGGATCAGCCCGACGAGACAAAAACAAAGAAAAAAAGTGAAAAACGCCAAAAATACAAAAAACGAGTGTCTAAACCTGTCTAGGAGCATTAATAAAATGTCGGGAAGCCAATTTTACCTATAAGTCAAGCCCTAACCCTAACCCCTAACTAACCCTTACCCTAATTTTAATTAAATAATCAAAAACATATAAACGCACCTGGCTTTAGCCATCCCCTAAAAATAGTATATTCATGATTAACAAACCTGTTTAAACAGGATTATCAGATCTATAGACCTGTAAATTGCTTCAAAATCGCAGTAAATCTATTTTTAAATTATAGTGTCAAAAGCTTTTAACCGTTGTATCACAAAAATTTATTAAGTGATCAGACTTTCATTATTAAGTAAAAAAGTTTTGTCATTAAATTTTACACCTGATCAATCAAACAGGTTAATTTTCAAAAAATTGTCAAATTGTCTGGTTTCTACTTTTGAGGGCCCATATAATCGCGAAGACAAAAATGCTCATATCTCGCGACCCATTGGGCCGATTTTAATGATTTAGCTGCCATTATGACCGAATTTTCTTCCCTACAACTTTTACTTAATATAAAATAGATCTTTACTTAGTAGAAAATAGGCTTGTCCTTTGGGAAACTCCAGATTCCAAAAAAGGCAAAAAATACATAGTAAACATATCTCCACTGTTTACTAGGTTTTTTCACTGGCTCTTAGGCGGATCACGAATTAAATAATTTTTATAAATATTCAAAATCGTTTTTGCAATTTATTATTAATAACTGTTTTAATTTATTAAATAAAGTGATGAGTAAGTATAGAAATTTTATATTTTTATTTTAAAGTTAGTGTTTCACAGTAATAAATATTCTAATTAAACTGACAGCTTGTAAGTATAAATTGCCGAAATCATATTTTAAAATAAGATTTTAGTTCTCAAAAATAAATTTTTTAGGGAGTAAGTATTATTTTGTTAAAATAGATAATTCAAATAAATTCTATTTAAATATAACTGAATTGTATGATTAAATTAATAGACGGTGAGTAATAGGCTTTTTTTATAAAAGCTAGTGTTTCACGATCATGATTGCTAATTATTTCATTTATGTAATTGTCAAATCTCCAGTGGGTAAGTGTAAAAATTCATAATTATAATTTTTAAAAAGAATCTTTACGAAAATATTCGTAATAATATTTTTTAAAGGATTGCTGATGAAAAAGAGTGAGTATACAAATCAGTATCATTATTGTTAAGATTATTCACAAAGATATGTACAAGAAAATTTTTCTTTCTTTTATATTAAAATAGAAGGTAGGAATCTTTTCAAAAATTGTCGATTAATATGAATTATAAAGACTAAACAAATTTATTTTTCACAAAAGAAATGGAGTTTGCACGAATTGTAATAATCCAAACACTTCTCCTGCGTGGTGTAAAGAATGTGATCCTAAAAAAGCAATCCAAGGGTGGTCAAGTGGAAATGAAGACATCGATAATTGCATTAAAGAATTTCAGCTTAAGGCTATTGAATACGTGAATGTGATCGAATGGATTCAATTCGATAAATTAACTAATTTGCAAAAAATTAGAGAAAATAGAGACGAAGTATTATTTATAGCAACCTGGGAAGATGGTATCCGTAAAATCGGACCTAATAATGTGCAGTCACGCAATAAATCTTGTAGTGTTAACCTCAAAGCATTACCTGGCTCCCGAACAAGCACTTCAAATTTTATAAAAGAAGTAAGATAAAATCACAAATTTATCAACAATTTACAACATAGAAAATGCAACACTACTAGTACACTACTAATACATTATTCATCAACTTTATAAGTTTAAGGAACTTATGCAATCAAATAACAGCATAATTTATGGAATAACTAAAGACGGAGCCACCTCTAAAGGATATATGATAGTCGTCTCAGATGAGTTTAATTCTAAAAGAAAGAAATCTTATGGACAATGCGAGCATTGCAAGCATTACAACACTTCTTTAGCCTGGTGCCAATCATGTGATATTTGGAAAACAACTCAAGAGTTGACAAAGTGGACAAGTGGTGATAAATATATCATTAATTGCATTAAAGAATTCCAGCTTAACGCTACAGAATACGAGAAGGTGATTGAATGGATTCCATTTAATAGGTTAACTAATTTGCAAAAGATTAGTGAGAAAGAGTCCGAAATATTATTCATGGCAACCTGGTTAGACGGTATTCGAAAAGTCGAAAATAATAAACAGTCACGCGTTGAACCCTGTGGTGTTAACCTCAAAAAATTACCGAGTTCTCAAATGGATGCTTTAGAATTTATAAAAGAAGTAAGTTAAACTCAGTTATTATTAACAACTTATAATATAGAAATGAGTTACTACTAATATATAATGGTTTACAAGTTTAAAAACCACATGCAATTAAATTGTAATACAGTATATGGAATTACTAAAGATGATGCAACATCTAACGGATTTATGATAGTTTTAGATGAATTTAGTACTATAAGAAATGAATCATATGGAATATGTGAAAGCTGCAAACAATACAACACTTCTGAGGAGTGGTGCCAATCATGTGATCCTTGGAAAACAACTCAAGGGTGGACAAGTGGAGATGAAAATATTGATGATTGCATAAAAGATTTTCAGCTTAAAGCTACTGCGTATCGTAAGATAATTGGATGGATTCCATTTGATAGGCTACAAAACCTACAGGAAATTGGTCGAGGTGGATTTTCTAAAGTGTATTCAGCAGAATGGTTTGATGGAAAACGAATCTTGAATATAGAGGATGACAAATATGAACGATCGCGTCAACCATTATTCTCTGTTGCGCTTAAGACACTTAAATTGTCACCTAATCCTCAAACAAATTCTTTTGAATTTTTGAGAAAAGTAAGTTAATTATTAAACCCCTATCACTATATTTTCTGTTAACATCAAATTAATTCTTTTTATATTTTCATCAGTTCAAATATCTAATTCAATGTGGATCTGAGCTTGAAATATATGGGATAACAAAGGATGCCAAAACAGAAGAATATTTGATGGTACATCAATATGCAAACAGTGGAAATCTTCATGAATTTTTATCAAAATATTTTAAAGAGCTCAAATGGCTGGATAAATTAAAGCTACTTGTTGATATAACAAAAGACTTAATGCAAATACATGGGAACGGAAATATTCATAACAACATGCACGGCGGTAATATTTTGATAGATCAAGATCTACAATATAATTTAAAACCATACATTTCAGATCCGGAAACATTTAGAGGTAAAGACGAACATGATTCAAAAAGTGAAATCTATGGAGTCATGCCATATGTCGCTCCAGAAGTCTTGTTAGGAGAACAACCTACACAAGCGGCCGATATTTATAGTTTGGGTATTATTATGGCAGAAATGTCAACCGGAAAAAGATCCTGTGTTGGTCATCCATTTGACGAAAATCTTGCGATCGAAATTATTAATAAGAATTGGTTGCCAGAATTTGCCAAAGGAACTCCCGATTTATATATCGAATTAGCGAACCAATGCATGAATTCAGACCCGCAAAAACGACCTATTGCTAAGGATGTTTATGATAAACTTAATGAATGGTGTAATAAAATAACCGGCTCGGATGATACAAATAATATCAAAAAAAATTCTTAAATGCGAATAAATTAACTCGTGCGCCTATCTATCAAAAATACGAAAAATCTAAATACACTAGTAAACTTATTGATACTAAAAAAATAAAAGGTATTTCTTTCTTTATTTATGATAAATATAATTTACAGGTCATGCCAGCCAATTTCGTACAATATAGTTTGTACGTTATTTGGTATGAAAAACGTGTACCTACATATTGCATTGTATATAATCAATTATATTTTAATTATATTAGATCTCGCATCTTCAAAAAAAATTAAAGTTGAAATTTCAGTTGATAATAACTTATTAGTTATCCCACGCGATTACACTAATATGGGTGAATAAATTACTATATTATATAATCTTTTAGGTAGCCTTTCAATCATTTTTTGAATAAATACTAACAAATATTTTATCGGTTAAAATACTTAGAAGATTGATATATAATAATATACATCTGATATCAGTTAAAATTTTTAATCGATCTGTCAACCAAAGTTGATCAATGATTCTTCCTTTCCCAAGTTTTGAAATTCTACAATTATTTTCGTTATTCTTTTCATTATTATTATATTATTTTATTTGAGTTTTATTTATAAGTTATAGTAAATTCTCTAGTGCTAAAAATATCTTTAGATAAAGGTTCCTTTTGATCTTAAGATATAGAACAATATGAATCTTACTCCTTTTGAATGTAATTTTTTTAAGTGCCAAGCTTTATTTTTTTTTTATATTTTCGCGGTTTGGAAATGATGTAACTTTTTTAAATTTATAGCAATAACTAAGCTTATATAAAAAATATATATATTTTTTTATTTTGATAAAGTTATAGATAATATAAGTGCTTGTTACTAAAGTACAAAGTGTTTTTATTGCAAACAAGATCTTTAAAATTTTAAAAATTTATATATAGTGGGTGACACTTAGAGATGGAAATGTCCCATTTTGAATTTTAAATTTTATTAATTTTAAAACTAGGCGCTTGAGTTGCTTAAAGGGGTTGATATATTATATATTTAGAGATGAACAAGATTTTGTACTTATTTATTGACTGCTGGTTATTGTTTTAAAATTTAAACCATAATTCTATTATGTAAAAAGACATAATTTTAATGTGTTCATTTGTGAGTTTAGAATTAACTTGTTTGAAAATATTGGGAGTCTAAAAAAATTTTTTTTTATCTCTTAAGTTTGTTTAGAAAATTAAATTAGTATGAATTTATTTAAATTTTTTTGTAAATATTTGCTAGTAAATTATTATGTAATTAAGTTTGATTTATCTAAATTTTTTTTGACTATGAGGGTTAATGTAAAACACAGAATCCAGTTGGTCTCGCCTTACCAGGAATGTAGTTATGCATGACAAAGTGTATGGTTTCGTGCCATCTAGAATGGCGAGTTCGCAAAAGCTTGCATTTAATTGGGTGTTAAAAACCTATGATTTCACATGTCAATATGCTAGGTGTAATACACATCTACTGTTCGTGTATAAACCAGATTTGTAATTTGTTATTCTGAGGTAATATGTATCATATGGTGGAACGAAATCAGGTAAAATATTCTCTATCGCTATCAGATTGCCTTAAGATTCAAATTGTATT
>QKWP01000201.1:350781-440171 GCA_003550325.1 Gigaspora rosea | reverse complement strand
TTTATTAATTTTAAATATAATTTATAAAGTTTTTATAGTATCAACTTTTGCAGGAGCAGGGTCTATTCTGTAGAGGTGATCACAAATTGGCCAACAAATTATATATAAGCAATAAGTAAAATAGGGTTGTAAAGATAAAAACAACTATATCTTATGTTCTACAAGGCCAATTTTAATGATTTGACCACTATTAGAATCAGAAAAACCTCTCTACAATTTTATTTAAAAATTAATAAAGTTACTTAATAAAAATTTTTTTTATTATTAAATATAAAATTTTAGTAACTCGTTTATCAATAGAAATAATCTATATATTCTCAACTCTTAAAATTTTTGTATTTGAGATTAAATATTTGATCGAATCAAATCAAATCAAATTATGGAATTCTACTTAAAACATTTACTAGTTCACCAAATTTTTTAGAAATGTTAAAAGAATTTAAAAATCATGTATGATTAGAGAGTAAAATAATTATAGATTAACTCAAAACATATCTAAAAATGAATATATCTTGGCATCATTCTTGTAATTCTCAAAAAACAATACAAGAATGGATAAGTAGAAATAAAGATATTAATAATATATTTATGAATTTAACTTAAAGCTATATCTTATAAAAGTGTATGAATAATTTCTTTAATAAATTAAATATTATTCAAAAGATTGGTGCTAGATTTTTATCAAACTAGTTAGATAGAATATAATACGTAAATTATAATAAAAAAGCTTAATATAGATATAGATATACAACTCCTATGAACAACAGCTTCTGCAAACGACAATTCCTGCAAAAAATGACACCTGTATGCCTCCCGTAAATGATAATTTCTGCAAAATACCTAACACTATAAGAAAGAAATTTGATTAGTATAGTACTTGATAAAAAAAACCATAAAGAAAAAATACTTATCTTAAATGCCGATCTGTATAACTGGCAATATTGCAATTTTTTTTATTAATAATAATAAAATTTTAACAGGCAATTAAAAAGATATAGAATTTATATAGGGGCTGAAAAATGAAAATAAGACCCAAAGTAAAGTAATTGCATATTATATAAGGGCTGATATTTTTCAATATATCATAATTTGCACTTTATTATATTAAATAACATGATTAGCCTAGTTGAACTGTATCTCAGTTAAAAAATGGGTTATTATGCAAAAGAATATAAAAATTTTGAATATGGCATTGTTTTATTTATAGTAGTTAATGATGCCATTTATGAATAGTGTGTTTTAAAAGCACATTAGCTCTAAAAATTATTGAAATTGTCAATCCAGACAAATGAAAACTGACATGTAGCAATATAACTGTCTGAACTGTCCACCAGATATGATTAGCCTTGTCTAGTCTGATCTGGTCTGGTCTGAGTTCAGTCTGAGTTCAAGTTCGAGTCTGAGTGACAACACTGCCTGCAGTAAATTGATTGTTAGTGAAGTGGGATAATAGTGAGTTGATTATATAGACCCACTAATTTATTGCTATTGTTATTTAATACAATTATTGATATTCTTATTTCTACTTGTTCATTCTTGTATTATTTCAGAGGATCATATGTTGACAGGACCACAGACATCTAGTATAGAGATCATACTTGTTTTTTTTAGCAAAAACCTCTAAAATTTTAGAAGCAAAAAACAGTTTTTGCTAATTATTTTGGTATCCAGTAGACCAATTCGAACAGACTTTTTTTAAAATGAAGCTCTCAGTGAGGCGCATCTAACAAAAAAAAGTTCATTCAATTCTGATCACTAGATTAAACGTTATTTAAACAAATATATTTTGTTATTTTTAGCAAATTGGGCCAAAATTGTATGAGATGTCTAGAGTCCTATATTGATACTAACTTTAGATATATTATTTTGGCTAAAATTTGGGGTGAGTCAGTAGAAAAGGAACAAATTTTTTCTAAATAAAAGTTTTCTTAAATATCTTAACAATTATTTTAATAAATTTAATAATTTCTTTTTATTTTAATTCTGTATAATTTTAAAATTAAAATAAAAAAATTTTTAACAAATTTGATCAAATAGTTGTCAAGATATTTTAATTTAAAAAATTAAAAAAATTTTACTAAAAATGATTTGTCTTTTTTTCTATTGACTCACCCTCATTTGTGCATGTTTCTTTAATCTTAGATCTTTTAAAACTAAATTGATCAAATACTATTATATATAGTATTTATTTGTAGTTATGTTTCGAGTTAATTATAAACATTTTATTCTCTAATTGCATATTAGTTATAGAACATGTTCCTTTGAAATAAGTTTATAATAAAAATTGTAATAAAAAAATATATAATTTATTATAAACTTTGGGCTAAATATCCTTTTTGGCTTAACTAATTAACTTAAAATTAAATTTTACAAACTTATAGAACAAGAAAAGAAGAAAAATTTAAGCTTAAAAACTGGGTTGAAATTTTATTAATTTTGCACTATTTCAAAATGTAGCTTCATCAAAAACAAATATTTACAAATTTTTTTTTTTATTTTTTTAAAATGCCAGAGTTGAAACTTTATTTAAGTAAAATATAAATTTACATTTAAAGATTTCAGAACTACATTTGTGTTACTGTAAAACAGGCACCCAATGTGACATTATACCTTCTATTTTCTAATAATGTTATAATTAACTATTTCAAATTAATTTACTAGCTAGAGTAGGTTGAAAGAAACCTCAGTATATGACCTAACATTATTGTATACAGTTTGTTAGAGAAAAACCTTGTAGAAACTATTTTTTTCTATAAAGGGAGAAAAGTCTTTATGATATATCTGGTGTGGCTATAGTTGTTATATGGGATATATTTAAAAAGAAATATTTCTTTCTTTTCATTTTTGAAGTAATGTTACGAGCATGTTCTCATTGGTGTTGAGAGATATTTCGTAGAGACCAAATAGTATTTTGAAACCAATCTAAAAGATTATTAGACAGGGAAGTAAGGATTAATTTATAAGGATTAATTTAGTTTGTTTAGTAGTAAGTAATTTAATATTTTCAAAAACATTAAAAGAATAAATTCCAATAATATAGTATAGAAGAAGATTATATTGTAGAGTATGTGTATGAAGTGTGAAGTAGAGAAGAGTATTGAGAATTGTTAATAGAGATATAGTAGTAATTTTGAGAGAAGTAAGTGTATCCGTAATTATATTAATAACAGATTGTTGAATATTATTGTTATTGTATGAACAGAGGAGTAAGTGTAAAGTATCTTTAGTATCTGAACAGTGGCAGCATTTTGATATAGGATATAAATAAGGATAACGAATATGAAGATTTTCCATAGTTGGAAGATTGTTAGTTAAAATTTTAATTCTAAAAGAATATTTAAAATGATTGTGTTCAAGTGTATTCAGTATATCAAAACATAATGTCCAATTAATTTTAGGTATATTTTCAAATATTTTGAGGAATATAGTTCTTGTATAGTATATATATTTTTGATAAAGGTTCATATTTTGAAAGGAATAAGATGACTATGCTATTAAAAATAGATTGGTAAATTTAGAACATTATTAGTAATTTTAAGTATTGGTTTATTAGTTCCACGTTTTGCAATTAAGTTTGCTTGATTGTAGAATGAGTTAAGGCGTGATTTGACTTTGTGTAGAGTGAATGAGATGTTTTTGATAGATTTAATTTGATTAATAATGGATATAATATCCCAATTTTTGTTTTGTATAGGTTTGGAGAAGTATATTTGTTTTAAATTTTTGATTGCAGTATTGTTAGCTAAATGGATATTTAAATGGCTATTATTAGGAGTTGCAAGAAGAAGAGAAATAATTGCTTCAAGTTTAGTTCGTGTTGTATCAGAGTATGAATTAGTTGCTGCATTAAATTTGATAGAAGTGTTATTTTCGCAAATCCAGCCAATCCCAGATTTGATATTTGATAATTGTGTGTTTTGTATTGAGGCATTAGTATAAAAGTGAAGTTCCTGTGAACTGAGATTTTGAATAAGTGATAGAAGGCTAGTAAGTTGATGTTGATAGGTAGTATAATTGGTTACATTATATATAAGTTGTATTTCTTGTGCAGGGATATAAATTTGTAGTATAGAAGGAGGAGAAGTTGTGGTATTGGTAAGGTTGAATATATGGATTAGAGCAAGAATTTCTTTGTAATCTATTTGAATATATAGAGATTTTATATGTCAGCCAATCGTTTTTGATGATATCTTGCCATCCACTGGGCCGGTTTGGATAATCTAACCACTGTTAAATGCATCTCGACGAGCTCTACAACTTTCAATTAGTGAGCATGTGTTGTTAACTTAGTAAGAAAAAAGTTTTAGATGGAAGCACTCCACATTTCGCCTATAGTGATTTTCATATGTAATTTCTGTCACAGATTTTTATATAGTGACCAATCATTTTTTGATGATATTTCGCTATTTACTGGGCCGATTTGGATAATCTAACTACCATTAGATGTGTCTCGATGAGCTCTACAACTTTCAATTAGTGGACATGTATTGTTAACTTAGTAATAAAAAATCTTTAGATGGAAGCACGCCACATTTCGCCATTCTTTAGTTGACAGGCGAATTATCAATTAAATATAATCTATTAAGCACTTGTAATGAGTATGTTCCAAGTGAAAAGCATAGAAAAACAAAAGTCCATTTTTCAGACCTGTGTTATACAAAGATCAGGTTTTACAGTTCATGAATAAGCAAAAAATACTTATTGAATAATATTAAAATATATCTGATTACATGCATACTATTGAAGAAAGTAAAAAGTTAAAATGTTCTTAGCATACACATATATTTGTAGCTTGGTCAAGAATGAAGCAATTAAAATTACCCATACCCAGCTATCACCAAAACAATCAGAGAGTATAAAACTAATAAGGGGGCATCCATAATGTTATGTATTCCCTCATTGTAGCTCTTGACCCCTCTACTATATAAAAAAATTTTCAAAATCCATAAATTTATATATATAATTTTACAATAACTTGAATATATTGTGATACCATAATCTGATTTGGATGATTTAGGTACCATTCGATTCGTCTCAATGAGACAAATCCAATGACACCAAAATCATTTCATTTGGATTACTAGATCAATATTTATTTACAAAAAACTATTGATTTCATAGTAATTTTATAAGAAAACATAATAATCAATAGTATTTGGCTTGTAACTTTTGATCTAGTAATCCAAATGAAATAAAATTGGTACTATTCAACTCCTCTCACTGAAACGAATCGAATGGTACCAAAATCATTAAATTTGGACCACTGGATCAGTTTTAGACGATTTTTTCTAAAAAAATTGCGTTATATTTTTTTGACCCTACTTACTTAAGAGGAAAAACATTATCTTTGACTGACCCCTCTCCTTCTTGTATAACGTTATTTTTGGATGCCCCCTAAGTTGGATCTCAGTGCTAGTATGAAAGAAGTAAAGTGAATGGAGATTTATAATATTAAAAGAAAGGTTTTTGGGCCCCAGAATTCATATTTTGTAGGCAACAGAAATTAAAATTGGACATTGTAAAATCCATTCTTTTTTTTTAATAAAAAAAGAGTATATCAGATAGAATATTATGTTAGTTGGCTCAGGGTTTCACTTTTGCCCACCCCAATTAGCTTGAGAAACTTTGCCATTTTGGTAGTTGGTATTAATAGATGCTAAATATAAAACAAACTGAAGTTGTCTACATTAGACATTTAGAATGATCATAGCTCTTGGAACATTGGTGCCTATTTTTTTGTTAGTGATAAAACAGTAAGATAGTTACGGGAGCTCTGCAAATAATCTAGCATTTTATAAGTTCTTGGGCTCTGTTACTTTCTTGCAAACCAGAGTAATATTGAGGCTAATAGCATTTTTAGAACTTTTTTAGATTTGCTTTAGGGTAAACAAGCATATGATATGCTTTTTTGTACTGTTTATATTGTTTATACTTGAATGAACAGGATTTATGAACCAAAGGTTCAGAGTAAAATGATACATACAATGCATTAAGTAACAAGAACTGGATGTAATGTACTTATTAAAAGGTGATCAATAATTGTGAAGCCTCTAAAGTTAAATAATACATATTATAGAATTATGCTAAAAATATAGATCAGTGGGCCCTTTGGGCCCAATAGTATTCTCCACTTCTTTTGCAAATAACCTCAACAAATACAATTGAATTGTATCACAGTGAATTAAAAAGAATAACTATCTCTTATCACAGGTTAATATATAATTTTTATATGTTTTTTTTTTAATTTTTATTTTTTAATTTAATTTTTTTTTATTATATTTTTGTTATTTTTTTGTTATTTATTTTGTTTTGTGTATGTGCATTTTTTTAAACTCTCAAGTGGATTGTTATAAGGCATTTATTTATTAATTAATATTTATCTTTTTGTGTACTAATATTTTATCTTGAAATAAAATTTTTTATTATTAATATAATAAAAAATTTAAGATTGAATTGGAGTTTAATTTTGTATTACAACATTTGTCTTATTTTATTAAAGTGCTTGTAACAAAGTAATTATACTTGATGCAAAAAAGCAATTGGATATAGAAACTATGGCTTTTGAATTTCACACCAAGAAAATTTCAGCTTTTGGTATAGGTTTTAAAATTCTTAAACAAATCTATAAGTTTTCCTTTTCTATATTAATTATTAGTAAAGTTTATACTATTGAAAAAAGAATAGAAAAGGGTAAAAAATGCCAGGCCTTATGTCTTTCAACAATTATTGTCTTTTTTTTATTGGTATTTTGCTTCTGTGTTGATATATATTTCATGAATATATATATAAAAAAAATAAGTTGTTGACATATTGTGCTTGGGATCAGTATCAGAAAATGTCACAGAGTGTGAGTTGAATATGTATACTAATCATGAGTTAGTAGAAATTGAACTACCACAAAAAATAAATGCTAAAAAAGCTGCAGATAACTAATGTTTAACTGTAAATAAATTAATAGAATGGATACACAATGCTTATTAGAGGGTCAAAGAGAATAGTAATGCAGCACAAAAGGCCATGCTTATTGATATATTGGTATTTTCTTTGGATATAATTTTAAATCTAAAGGGTAAAGCAATATATACAAAAAAATAAATTTAAGTTTTTTGATAAAATGCATAGAATAAATAAAAAAAATTTATAAGTATATAATATATATAATTTATCTTGATAACTAGTCTGAAGTTTTTTTGAATTAAAGTTCATTGAATTTCTTGGTTGTTATCAATATATTTTTGCTCAAAATGCTTATATACAATAGCAACACTGTACAATAACTTTGAACAAGATATCTTAACAAGCATTTAAGCAAATTCAATAATTTTTTTATATTTTAATTTGAGATCTCAAGAATTAAAAAAAAACTCATCAAAAATTTGCTTGAATGGTTGTCAAAATATCTTTGCTCAAAGTTTTAAAAACTAAAATACCTATAATTATGAAAATATCTTAATAACTATTCAAGCAAATTTGATGAACTTTTCTTTTTTTATTTTATTTCTAGAGGTCATTAGAATTTAAAAAAAATATTCATCAAATTTACTTGGTCAAAATATATTCATCCAAAGTTATTGCAATTATATATAAGCAGTTTGAATTTTTATAGAATTTGAACAAAGATATTTTGACAACCATCAAAGCAAATTTGATAAATTTTTTTTATTTAACTCTAATGACCTCTAGATTTAAATAAAAAAAGTCCATTAAATTTCTTGGATGTTTGTTAAGATATTTTTGTACAAAATTATTTACAAGTGTTATTGCAATTATATATAGGTTTTAAAATTTTAGGTGAAAATGTACAACTATTCAAGCAAATTCAATTTTAATTCTAATAATATCTAAAATCAAATAAAAAAAATCATCAGATTGCTTGAATGGCTGTTAAAATATCTTTATTTCAAATTATGTACAAGTATTTGTTTTTAGACAGTTTAAATTTTTACAGAACTTGGAGCATTAGTTTTTTTTATTTTAATTTTAGAGATTATTAGAATTAAATTTAAAAAAATTTATTGTATTTGCTTGTATAATTATTGGAATACTTTTAGTTAAATATCATATTGATAGTTGCAGATTATTAGATTGATTTCGTAAAGGATCTGGCTTTAAGTGACTTCTAAATATAGGAGTTATCTAAAGTAGAAGCAGATTTATATAATTACAGCTAATCAAATTACAGAGCTTTGATGATTGTTGGCAAAGCAAAAATTGAAAAACCTAAAAAATACAAAAAATAGCAATCTAAACCTAGCAAGGTAGATTAAATAAAAATATCAAGAAAGCAATTTTCTTATATATAATTATCTAAAACTTAGTTTAACTCTAATATAAAATGACTCTAACCCTAAAGTTAATTGGAAAAATCATTAAGAAATATGAGTTGCTCCTGCTTTAGATGCCTCCTAAATATTCAAAAATAAGCAAAAGCAATTGTCACCTATCTATGTATAGCTTAAGGTCCTTATATAGCTACAAGGTTATCAAAATAAATTTTTTAGTCATATGACTTTCTGTAGTACAAACCAATTGAATTTTAGGATCAGGTATAATATAAGAATCATGCTTTTATAATTTTTTATAAAACCATTAACAACTCTATTAAATTGTTTACTGCACATTAGCAAAAAAATTTCATGCAAAATTTTGGTATTAGTAGCACTTTAACCAAGTGTCTAACCCAAACTTTAACCTAGTGTATAAAATCTGAAAAAAATTTTTATACTTATGTGCACATAAGGAAAATTTTTTTGTGCATATCATAAATTTTTTGTGCACTATATAGTAAATTATTTAATAAAATTTTTTGTGCACTATATAGTAAATTATTTAATAAAATTTTTTGTGCACTATATAGTAAATTATTTAATAAAATTTTTTGTGCACTATATAGTGAATTATTTAATAAAATTTTTTGTGCACTATATAGTAAATTATTTAATAAAATTTTTTGTGCACTATATAGTAAATTATTTAATAAAATCAAGTATAAAACCAGTTCTATTTATATTAATATATTACAAATTTTTTGTGCACAGAATTGTGCACTATTATTGATTATATATACAAATTGTACATATTTGTACACTATCTACTGTTTTTATGTACATATCTGCACATCTATTTTAAAAAATTGTACACACCAAAATAAAATGTGCACATGGCACATTGTGCACATAAATTTTATACACTGTCCTAACCACTCAATTTATTACTTTAATTCTTTCACTTAATTCAATTGTTTTGATTGTTTTGAGTTTCACATTATACCTAATCTCAAAATTTGATTGGTTTGTACTACAAAAAGTCACATAACTGGAAATTTTTTGTGAGTGAGCTACTATCATCTTAAAAAAACACAAAATCTACACAGTATATGCGATTATACACATGATATTTATGTGCATCCAATAATCAGTTTGAATTTGATATCCAATAAAATTCAAAATTTTACATACAAATTGTTGCCTGTTAACTATATACTTTGTACTTTGTACTTTGTACTATGTTTCTAGTATTCGTACTTCATACTATGTTTCTGGTATTCATACTTTGTACTATGTTCCTAGTATTTGTACTTTATACTACATTTCTGGTATATGTATTAGCATCTATTTTATTGATACTACTAATTAGAGTAAATGCAAACTTGAAAAATTAACATTTCTGATTTCAGTGTTATATCTGTTATAGGTAATGTCAAGTGGATCAAAAATCAATATAAAAATCAGATCTTCAGAATATGTATATACATTGGTATAATGGCAATCACTATTAGCAATTAAACGATGACAGAAAAAATAAATTACAAAATTAGGTATTACATTTTAGAAGTTAGACTAACAATCTTATGCGTCACAAAATACAGGAGCAAGTGTTATATCGGATGTGAAGATGTATTATATGAAGTTTCTATATGTATTCACATCCTTGCTTTACTATATGCATTTATCTAATATGATGCAAGATTTTGCATAAAAATACTATTTACAGTATAACTACCATACCGCACTGAGCAAAAGACCTGGGATTTAATACAAAATTCCTAATTAAAAACTTACAAAGTACGTCCAGGTATTTCATTCAGTAATGGGTATTTTGTGCAGTAGGATGTTTTGACAAGGGTACTTTGTATGGGGTATTTTGTAGTCACTCTGCATTTTGCACAATGAATTTTTGGCAAAATTATTATAAAAATTATTTTAATTAAATTTGATTAATCAAAATAATTGAGCAATACCTCGATTACTAGCAAATTCATTGAGAAAGTGCTTGATACTACAATACAGTATTAATAAATATAATATACCCAGGTCTTTTACAAAATCCTTTCTCAAATAATTGCAAAATACCCGGGTATTATACTTGGTGAAAAAAATATGCTATGTAAAATACCTAGATCTTTTGCATGGAGGTACTCAGAAGGGGTCTTTTGCTCAGTGCAGTACAGTATACACTACATGAGATCTTCAATATCACTTATTCCTGGTATAAAGCTTTTATACTAAATATGGAATATATAAATTTATATTAGCATTTTATCACAAGTATCATATGTACTATCTTATTAAAGTTGTTATTGGAGAAAAATTCTGGAACAACCCAGGTTATGTTCCAGTTTAAAGATAGAGTGTATTGAGATCTCAAGAATATATAATAGCCTGGAGCAAAGTTATTACTTAAAACCCAGGTTGCTCCATATATAAGCAATCCTGGGTTGCTCTATATGGATTATTTTGCATGAAATTAAAACTAGCACATCTACAATTTTGCAAGTATTGATTTAATAGTTAAATTGTATAACACAATTTTGCTATACACAAAATTAGATTATAGGTTTACCTAGTACAAAATATATACAGATAATCTAGATAGTTATTTGGATAATGAAATTATGAACAGATATAGATAACAGATAATCAACAGATAATTATCTTTAGATAAATAAATTATCTAGATTCAAACACTACTAAACACTTTTTTGAATTTTATAGAATTTTTTAAAATTGGCTTTGTTTAGTCTTTTTATAAGTAAATTTTACTAGTAACTTTTATATTAAAAACTAAGTTTAATTTTTTAAAATTTTAACTTATATTATTTTTAATGAATTTAACTAATTTTAACACCTTTAAAGTTATAAATTTTAACCACCCTTTATTTTTATAGAAGTTTTTTATATAAAAAATTATTCTTAAAGATTAGGGTTAGGGTAAGGATATAGGTATATAAAGTTAATGGATAGATTGATTATTTATATGCAAAATTAGATGCCAAAAACTTTTATTTAATATCCCAAAGCTAGTTTTTGTAATAAAATTTTGCGATATTGATAATTTTTTGATTTTTTTCTAAATATTCTTAAAATTTTCTTTATTCTGTTACACAAGATCCTGCGACCTGATTGGTAAATTATAGGGTGGTTACATAGCTGGTTACATTACCAGGATGGCAAGTTAGCAACACTCATTTTTAATATATAACTTAAATAAATTTATAAATTGAATTAAAGACTTGTTTTAATAACTTTATTTAAAAATTTATGTAAAATTTATTTAATAAAAATTTTTTGAATTATAGTTAAAAAAACTAAAGACCTTATATAAACCGCTAAAAATAGCAATGATTTTAAAATAACATTTTATAGATCTTTATAATTAAAGTAATATTTTATAATATAACTAATAATAAACTTTTAAGTATAATAAATTCTAAATATTTTTTACATAAGCAAATTTTAAATTTATAAACTTTATTAAAAATTTTTTTAATAATTAATGTTAGTAGTGTACTACATATAGTACACTAAAATATACAAAAATTGTAGTGAAAAAATTTTTTCAAAAATTTTATTATTAAATTAAAAAAATCTTCTAAACTATACTTAGACAATTATCAGATATTTGTATATAAAAATATTTAGATAAGTAATTTTTTAGATTTTTGATCTATTTTTTTAAAAAGTACTTCTGATAGTGCAAAAGCCTAAATCCTATCTATTAAATATTCAAGTACAAAATATAAATATAGGATTACATATCGGATAAATTTAACTTGATGTTAATAATAATTTTTTTTTTTAAAATTTAACTTTTTAAACTGTACTAAATTATGTATTTTGTACTAAATTTAGTATAGCTAACGGATACCAATTAAGTAAAAAATTTTGTTAATGAGGTACACGCAAAAAATAAGTATCAGTGCTATTAGGAATATTTTGAATAATATTTTTAGTTGCTAAAGAAATAATTGCTTCAGACATGTTTGATGAAGGTAGGTTGCCATAAGTTGAAATATAAAGAGCTACTGTGCCTACAACATGAGGAGCAGACATGCTTGTTCCATCAAGGATCTCACTATCATTATCATTTTTTGTATATGCTGATAAAATGCTTACACCTATATTTCAAATATAAATTAATAGGATTGAGAGTAAAGATATATTTTACACAAAGTTAAATCTTTATCATTCAAACCTGGGGCATAAATATCAACACATGGTCCATAATTTGAAAATTCAGCCATATAGTCTAATTTATCAGAAGCACCAACAGTAATAGCTGAAGGAGCAGCAGCTGGAGTTTGTAAGCATGAATTATGATCATCATTGCCCGCAGAGACTACAACGTGAATGCCATTATCTGTACATTCTTTAACTAGTGTTACGAGTATGAAAAGACATGCTAAAATAATAATGGTTAGATTAATTACTAATAATTTTAGATTCAATAAATTACTACAAGTTATATAAAAAATATTTACTTGATGATACTATTTTTATTTGTATCATTTTTATGAGCATTAATCACATAATTTATTCCCTTAGCAATTACACTAAAGTCAGCAGATCCAGCCGCATCCAGGATTCTAACATTGATGATGTTTGCTAATTTTGCAACACCATACGTTGTTCCTAAGTGTGAGCAATAAAAAAAAAAAATTAAAACAGGTAAAATGGTGATAGTCATAAATAATTTAAAATGCATGGCTATTATACTTACCTGCAACCTATTATTTAAAATTATTAAAATAATTGTACATTTATAAGTCAGTAATTTTTCAAAAGATTCATTGCTGAATTTATATACTGTATATAAAACTTACGGTACCAGCAACGTGAGTCCCATGGCTTTTTAAATATTAAAAAAATTAGAACACATATCTATATAATGTATATGTGATAGAAGTAACCGTTTAATTAGAACAGATTACATACCCAAACTCATCATCACCGCTTTTACATCCATCACAGAAAACACCTCCAAGTTTTATCCTACCTACAAATTCATGATGTGTCATTCGTACCCCTCTAAAATTGGTTTATTATAAATTAATTTATATTTTTAACGTATGAATGTGTCAGATGAAATCCTGTAAGCATAGCAATTTATGATTCGAGTGTAACAGACTTAAGTTTAGAAAACTGTTACATTGTGTAACATTAAGAATAGTATTTAGCCATTTCGAAGCACACTGCAAACATTTTTATCATAGCATTGATCTTACGGACATGTCAATTTTTAAGAGGTTGAGTCTGATACAAATATCAATTTACAGGATTTCATTTGATTGCATTTATATAAATTTAATAGTTATGAATTGAGATATTACGTGTCCAAAATGTAGGCATTCACTCCCCGACCAGCATTAGTTGGATATGAATAAACTCCATCATATTTCCTCTTATCAGTATCGATACGGTCTAAATTCTATAAATTGCACAAAGTTTAGAATTTACATTTATCATTCATATAGATTTCCTATCCTTTATAAAAAAATATTTAGGCTACAGTTATTACTCACATATAATGATGTATTGCTTTTAGTAAGAGTGTTATTCTCAAATGTAGGCGTAGTTATAGACCTAGTAATGTAAGCTTTAAAAGATTTTTCTACGAGTTGAACACCTTCAACTTTCTTCAACTTATTCATAGCAAAATCAGAATCAAATTCGCCAAAATATGCAGTAAAACTATCAAAATCAAGAACTAGCACTTCATTCTCATCCTTATTGAACTCTTTTTGGGAAGTGGCAAAAGGGTCAAAATTATTAATTTTTTTTTCTAAGCATGTGCTCAACATATTAAAATGATTGTTCGCAGCATTTTTATCGAGAATTACGATAAATTTTTCAGCTGTGGTGCTTGTGGCTTCTTCTTTCGTGATTGGGCAATTAATATTTTCCGAGTAAATAGGTCTTACAATTAAACTGATTATAGCGAGAAACAGGACAGCCTTGTAAATATTTAACATCTTTAAATAAAAGAGAATAAAAAAGCGAGACAAAAAACGGTAGAAAATTTATGAGCAGAAAAAATTTTCAAGGTATAAAAAATATTTTAAGTGAACTGTCTTCACACAAGATGCTTTATATTTCTTAAAATATCAATAGGATTCCTTTGTTGATTTACCCGTATTTTCCCATAATAACCGCGCATCTGCGCGTTATTTTGGACACATTTATATTTTTATACCATACATAATAGATTCTATATAACAAATTGACCAAAAATTATATCCATGTGATTAAGCACGCTCTTACATTTAAAGAATCAGAGATCATTTACTTTATTTGAACAACTGAATGCTGTATTGCTTTTGTATAGATTAGTGTTCGGTTCTGTTAGATTTTTTATCCGGATTATCCGAATAATATAGATAACAGATAATGATTTAATTTCAGATAATTTCGGTTTTTATCGAAGTTGTTCTTTACAGCTGATTTGAAAATTAGTGGGATATGTGTGATGAATTTGTGATGATCGACAACAAATTTCGGTAATTATTTTTCGGTAATAAAAGTATAGTTTTCGATAATATAATTTTCGGTCGGCAAAACTAGTGTTCCGCAAAAGATCCGGATCTAAGTGATACGACTAAATTTAGATCCGAATCGGTGTTCGGACCGGGTACGGATCTTTAAAAATACCCGCCCGGTCCGAATCATGCGGAACACTAGGAAAACATACCGCGATAATATATCGGCCGAAATTATATTATCGAAAAACTACAAATGGGCGGATTTTGACGATTTCTGGATCATCCAAAATTGATCTACATATAATATGTAAATACAGTCAAAATATAAACCAATAAGCATCGAGACACGTGTTTATGTGATATTCTGTAAGATGGGGACCGTTAAAGCCAGGTACCTTATATGTTTTTTTATTTTTTTAATTAAAATTAGGGTAAGGGTTAGTTAGGAGTTAGGTTTAGGGATTTCTTATAGGTAAAATTGCCTTCCCGTCATTTTTTATTAATGCACCGAGACAGGTTTAGACACTCGTTTCTTTGTATTTTTAGTGTTTTTCACTTTTTTCTTTGTTTTTGTCTCGTCGTGCTGATCCGTGACGATCAAAATTTTACAATTTGATCGGCTGTAAGTCACGTGCTGATGCCTGGCTTTAACGGATCCCTAAATAAGGAAATAAAGCAAAGCGACATCCAATAAAAACTGAGATTTTCATATCTAGTTACTGAATTATCACATTGAGATCTACTTACGTCAAATCCGCCCATATGGGGGGTCACTTTGACCCGGGTCAAAATAGAATTAATCTTAAAAAAATTTCGAAACATTACTGCATTAAGGTTGGACGTTTCATTGGGGTGTGCAGCGCACTATGTAAATCAAAACTGTGCCATATAAAATTCTAATAAGACAGATTTTTAAATGATTTTTCTCCTGATTAACTAATCGAAAAATTTTTTATATAAAAATTGGTCTCATTTTTTTAGATGCACGCTCATTATGACTACGAAGTTACAGAGTCTTTTTTTACATTACATATGTTAGAATTTATGTTTTCTAAAAACATTTTAATTACAGTTTTATTCTAGGATGGCATGTCACTATGTCCAATTGTTTCAATTTTTTTTGGACATATGTCCAAAAAAAATTGAAACCAATTGGACATAGTGACATGCCATCTCTGGTTTTATTAGTTTTATTTGAATGGCTTGGAAAAGTTTTTAAATAAATTGATATGCTTGATTGGTCAAAATACAAATTTCTCTGTTGTTTGGTTCATAGGCGCTTATTATTAATTTTCTTGAAATTTTACTTTGTGTTTTTGTTGACGTTAAAGCTGAACATCTAATTAATGTCATTATTACAAAATGCAATATTCTCACTATTGTTACACAGAAACTCTGTAATTGATTGTTTTGTTTTACATAGTGCATAGAACGCCCAATGTTTCATGTACAAAAAAAGCTTTTACAGTAAAAAACCTGTTAAATCCTTGTCTTTAATTAATGCGAAACACAAAATCTTATCGTTATGTAATATTGCATCAGATATATAAAATTCCTAATAGAAATCGTATTTGATAGTCTACAATGGAATTAGATCATCAAAAAAAATATATACGGTACTATTAAGAAATTTCGAACTCTTCCAGAAAATCCGAAATTTCTTTGATATTTTCGTATATAATAGTTTCGTTTTGAAGATTAAATTTGCTTCAAAATTATTTGCATGATGACTAACAACGAAATAAGTAAAAATTCCTTCAACTAAAATTTCTAATTATAAAGATATTAAGGCCACACAAAGTTAATTTTTCGTTTTGCATAACCCGCTGACCCAATTTTTCCAATTATTTAAATTCCTATTGTGCCAACTATTCCATTTTTGGCATTTAGTTTTTTTGAACTTAATTTACGGAATTACCCGATAGGTCCGATAAAAAAAATTTTTTTGATTCAAACGAAGATTTAACTTTGCGTGACCTTAGATGTGAACATGAATTAATTTAGGCCACGCTAAATAATTTTTTTTTAAAAAAAAAAAAAAAAAAAAATCCGACCCGCCGACCGGAATTTTGAAACACCAGGTTATGCAAAACGAAAAATTAACTTTGCGTGGCCTAATAAATGTGTAATTTTTACAAACAATCACAAATCAATAGTTCGATGACTACATTATTAGCCACCCGATCAGTGATTTACCAATGAAAAATGAGATTTGCATTCAACCAGTGGTAGAAATTAGTAAACCCAGGTAATTTCACGATCGGTGAAAATTGAAATTAGAAAGTGTCAATTCAGAATCAACGTATACACTAGCACAGAGCATTAACATGTGAAATCATAGATGTTTAACGTCCAATCAAATGCAAACTTTTGCATACACCATCTCATATGGCGATTAGCCATACACTCCGTTATGCAAGCTAACTATGTTTCTGGTATAAAAACGTATAAATCCTTTAAATGTTCAGAACGGAGTCGGTTTTCCGACAAAAAATCAGATAATTTCAGAATTTCTAAAGATTTTTCAATGTTACATAAATTATATTAGATCGATCAAATAGTTGGAAAAATGCATGTGAAATGCGCATATAGTGAGAAAGTGTGTGTGTGTTGTATACAGAGGATCAACTGTATAATAGTAAATCTCTCCGGTTATAAACGGGGCCTTTCGGGCCCTCTTATGACCGGTGGTCTACCTGGTAGGGATGTTAAACCGTTTAAAATAGATTGTTTGGGTTCCGAACTGACAGTGAATCGAATCTAACTAGATGGGTGGGTGTCACCCGGGTCACCCGCGGGTGGGTGGGTGACCCGGGTCAAGTTGTAACAGTCTGGGTGAGAACGGGTGGGTCAACCCGCGAGTGACCCGTGGGTTTGACCCACGAGTCACCCACGGGCATAGACCCGATACAAATTAATGCAAATTTTAAAGTCGACAGAATCAAATTCGAAAAATATTTAATTGTAAATTATTTAAAGGAAACCATAATGCAGTACAGAATTTTAATAAACAGTATTATAGCAGATAGTATTTCTGCATTAAAGCATTACGGCATTACGGCTTTATAGCATTAAGGCATTACGGCATTACGGCATTACGGCTTTACGGCTCACAGCAATTACGGCAAAAAATACGGCAATGCCGTAACCGTATTAATTTGTTAAATTAATTCTACCACCAACTATAGGTTAACCCACCTGCGGTCAAATCACTAGTCATATTAACCACCTGAGATTTTTTTTAATTGACCCAGGTGACCCGATGGGTCACCCGTCGGGTCACCTGTCGGGTGACCCGGGTGGTGCCTTTTTTTGGACTGACCCGTTTTCACCCGGGTGGCACATTGTCCACCCGTCGGGTGACCCGGGTGAAGATTTTTTAGACGGGTCAATTCACTAGACTAGACAATATGTCTAATTGATTATTAATTTCAAAATTTATCATTATTGTTATGATTCAAACCTGAGTTACTGATTATTAATTTTAAATTTTATTTGTAGCAGTAATAGTGTCAACAGAAATTAAAGCAAACCTTATCGATATATATCTTTACCACCATTACCTTTTTGTCTTAGAGAAAATTTATTTGACACCGGCCTTATCTCCAAAATCTTTATACCGGCCCAGTCAGAACGCCTGCCGAAAACTGCAACTTATTATAAATACCATTATTAATAGTTCTTGCATGTGGGGTCTTTGCTAAAAATTATCCTATAAATAAAAGAAGCAATATATATTCGCAATGTGATTTGCGCGTATAGTCGCCTTCATTATAATTCCAAAAGATAATTTATTTTTCGTTTTGCATTTTTTAAATTCCTATCGTGCCAATTATTCCATTTTTTACCATTTAATTTTTTCTCCGGTGTCACCCGAAGATGACCTTACTTTTCCGGAATTACCCGACGGGACCGATAAAAAAAAATAAAATTTTCTGATATTAACTTTGCGTGACCTTAGATGTGAACATAAATTGATTTAGACCACGCAAAGTTAATTTTTTTAAAAAAAAAAATCCGACCCGTCGACCGGAATTATGAAACACCAGGTTACGGGGGGTAATTAATGCAAAATGAAAAATCTACTTTGCAATTAGCCTAATCAAAATTTTATATTAGAATCACTAGAAAAGATTGAATTTCTTCATGGATTCGTTGAAAATGAAGTCCAATTTGAAGAAAATTTAAAGAAAAGCTTGCAAGTTCTCATGAAATTGCGCAAAGAAAGGTAAAAATACACTCGCTTGATATGATACTTGTAATTATTTAACAATTTATTATTTTTTTAAAAAGCATAAATCAGGCCATAAACATACTTAATCATATCTATAAAAGAATGTCAAAACTTTTAAACTTCCATGGGATTCGCTTGTTGAACTTGTTCTTTCAGTAAATTTTATGAATTCGGCTTTGGCTAAGAATTTTACTATGATGTATCTTAAAAAGGCTTACAATAGTCTAACTGAAAAGGTATGCCTTAATTTCAATCTATTTCAAACTCAAAAATTAAATTCAGGACACCCTATGAGTATTATCGATTTGTTAAAAAATATTTGCCTTAAATATTCTCTCTTAAACTTCTCTAGGACAAAATTACACACACATCTACTGCTATTAATTAAAAATATTGAATAGAAAACCTGTAATCAGAAAAAACTTTTATTCTTGAAGTAAATTTAATATAATTATTCTTATTATATAGATTTATACAATTGATTAATAATATGACTATATGTTTTACAGTTCTTACAAAAATTAAATCTCAAATTTGCAGATTTGGAAACAAAAGAGGTTTATTGCATACTTAATTTTTTTCTCATTTATTAACTGTTGCAAGAAAAACGAGAGTTACTAATACTTTAATAGGTGGTAGATGATTTATACTCGCTATATGAATGCAGTAGATTATTATCATGTACGTACTTCCTAATATTAAGAGCTTTATGTCAATATCAGTTAGCTAATTTATAAATGAATCTCATGTAAAATAGGCCAACAAGAATTATTATTTCAACCACAATCACTTAAAGCAAAAATCATGGACTATCTCTGCAAGTCCAAGCTAGCTAGCTACAAACACCTTTCCGGCAATGTTACATGTTTCATTCGACTACCTATATAGTAAGCTAAAGTTGGTTCAAAGGCATCAGAATTATTTATTAAAATGTGCCATTTTTTATTTATTCACATTCCTTCTTTATTTGTTAAGGTCCTAAAACAGATGAAAATTTGTAGAAACAAGGAGTGAAATTTATTCAATGGATTACTAGGATGGATAGCCAGCCTAACATTCGGTTATACTGTATAATAATAAATTCATTAAATGAATAAATATTCTCAATATCTATATTTAGGTCGACAATTCAAGATTAAAACTACTGTAATTGGGAAAGTACTTTTATTTGGCTTATTGAAAATCATTAAAGAGACCGGAACTGAGAGTCTTGATAATTTAACAAGAGAACAAGAAATAAAAACACTTTTGCTCAACCTTTTTATGGTCCGTTAGATTTATCTATTCACAGTCATGAGAAAGGTATATATAAACTAACTATTTTATCTGTGATATTGTTTATATACGATAAAAAATTTCCAATGATAGATAATGAAAATTTAAATGTAATTATAATTAAATTTCAAGAGTTTAATAATCAAATCAACTTGACCAATGGATAAATGAGAAAAATATCCAAGAAATGGAAAGATTTTAGAAGAAAACACTGACAAGGTTAGGATATTTACGAAAACTTTCTAATCATTTTTGATTTGCACTAATATCTGCTTTTTACTAGTCATCCCATATGCTTCATTGTTGTATATTAAAATATGCTTTCAGCATTTTCCAATTTGCCTCTATCTTAAAGAAGATTAAATTTTCTTATTCTCCTAAGATTGTAACTCTGATTCAAGAAAAATATACTCAATGTACTCATCATTTGGTTGATACTTTGCAAATAAGTCAATTAACATTAAAGGATACATCATTCACTTATTATAAAGAATCTGCTAATATGAAAATCTTGATGGAATTTCACAAATCTGTCATAACCATTGAATTTCTTATCAAAAATCTGCTGAACTGGAGAATATTTATGGGGCATTCAAAGTTGGATATTTTATCTTTATGGAATTGGAGTTGAAAAGGATGAACGTAAGACATTCATTTATTATCAAAAATCTGAAGAGATGGGACATACATATGGAATGAATGAAGTTGAAATTGTTATCGAAATGGAATTGGAGTTGAAAAGAATGAATATAAGGCATTCATTTGTTACAGTGAAGGAAATGGAGTTGAAAAGGATGAACGTAAGTCATTCATTTATTTTCAAAAATCTGCAGAGATGAGTGTCTATAATGGAACACGCCAAGTAGGAGATTGTTATCTAAATGGAATTGGAGTTGAAAAGGATGAACGTAAGGCATTTATTTATTATCAAAAATCTGCAAAGATGGGAAATGCTGGTGGAACGTATAATGTTGGACAATGTTATTTTAATGGAAATGGAGTTGAAAAGAATAAGCGTAAGGGATTTATTTATTTTCAAAAAGCTGCAGAGATGGGAAACACTGAAGGAACATATTTAGTTGGAAATGTTATTATAATGGAATTGGAGTTGAAATGAATGAACGTAAAGCATTTATTTATTTTCAAAAAGCTGCAGAGATGGGAAACACTGAAGGAACATATTTAGTTGGAAATGTTATTATAATGGAATTGGAGTTGAAATGAATGAACGTAAAGCATTTATTTATTTTCAAAAAGCTGCAGAAATGAGGATGGTTGATGAGATTCTTCATTCGAATAGATTCGAATAGAATACTGTAATATCCATTACATGGAGTTGAAATGAATGAACGTAAAGCATTTATTTATTTTCAAAAAGCTGCAGAAATGAGGATGGTTGATGAGATTCTTCATTCGAATAGATTCGAATAGAATACTGTAATATCCATTACATGCTTTGGTCGATATGTTAAACAAACTTTTTATTTAAGTTTGTATGCATAAATTTTTTCAAATGATTAAAAATGAAATACTACATTGATAATAATAATAATGAACACATTTTTTAATTTATAGTTAAAAGCATTAGTGATACTACTTGCGAAAACCCTTCATTTTTAAAATTTTATAAAATTTTGTAATGGTGAAATTTTGATTCCATGTTTATTAAGTTACTACTTACCGTTACTTGCATACCTTCAATAATTGTGTAATGCATATCTATGTTATTGTTACGTCGAGGTTTCAGCATTGATAAAAAATAACGTAATTGTTAAATGTATAGTATAGAATTCTAATTTTTAAAATGTAAATAAGTATATGCCCTAAGTCTTGTTATTTGTTGATGAAAAATGATGCAAGCACTCATATTAAATCATGTTCAGTGTCTATTATAATTCATTTATTTTTTACGAAAATTTCTGAAAATTAGTCTAACAATTAGGTCCATTTTGAAAATAATTTTATTGTACGAGTCTTATGTAACAACCCGTGCTTTTTTCACTCATTTATTGGCACATGTTTAAAAAATAACTAAATCGGAATATGATAAAAATATGAAAGTGTAAGTTACCGATTTAATTATTTATTTTTATTATTATTAAGTTGTTTTCACATTTTAAAAATATTGGGACATTCGCGTCATTAGGTCTTTTTAAATTTTTATTGGATGATGTCGGCATTATTCTGTTTTCGCTTTTTTAAAATTGTCTTGGATAGATTATTAGGACTTCATTTCTTTAAATTATTATTAATTAGAATTGCATTATTTGGATTTTTGTTAAATTTTTATTGGATAAGTCATACATTATTAGATCTTCGCTTTTATTCTTTAAAATTCTTTATTTATTGGTTTTTTTTTTTTAAATTTTATTTTATAAGTCATACATTATTAGATCTTCGCTTTTATTCTTTAAAATTCTTTATTTATTGGTTTTTTTTTTTTAAATTTTATTTTATAAGTCATACATTATTAGATCTTCGCCTTTAATCTTTGCTTTCTTTAAATTCTTTATTAGGCAGATTCGTATTTTATTAAAATTCTTTTTTGGGCGGATTAAGTTTTTGCTTTCCTTAAATTCTAATTATACCGAGTCATATGTTATTTTGTTTTACTTTCTTTATATAATTTTCACCGAACGAGGTTATGTTATTGAATTTTCGCTTTTTTTTAAAATTTCTATGCGTAGTTATGTTTTTGCTTTAGATTAGATTTAGTCTTTTTTTTAAAAAAAAAATTCTTGTGATTTTTTTACTTTATTAGGTTTATGCCTGAACTTTGATTTAATTGTTTGATATTTTGCACGAAAGAATTTATAATTTGAATTATAGATAGATTTTTTTTTATTTACGCTGTTATATAATGCATGTATTTAATATTTCATGACAGTAATATTAAAATTGGCTTTTTATTGAGGTGAAGGTGACGCACGGGTTGTTACGTCAGACCCATACAATAATATAGTTATTATATGGGATTGTATAAATAACTAAATTTGCGTGGATTAACCCGTGTCACATGGCCTTCGGCCATATGACCCAGGTTAGCCCGTGCAAATTTAGTTATTTTCTACAACCCATACAATAACTATAACTTATAGCACAAATTAAATATGTATGTAATTGATTTGGAAATAGTTTTCAGATAAATAAGATATCGCGGAATTGTTAAATACAATATAAAACTTTCATCGGTGTCAGATTATTATTCTATATGAATTATTGGGTTCATGGTCTGTTGCAATAGTTGTCTTGAAAATCTAAAGAAAAATTTAAAAAGAATTTTATTTTAAAAGATATGCGTATTAGATATTTTTGCGTCAAATATACGAAATGACACTCATGTACGCTGTTAATGCAAATGCGATGTAAGTTACATTGCCAATTAAGCTATAGAGGTCTGATCCGTTGAATAATTATTCGGATATTCAATGAATATTCGAATGTTTGGATACATGATTATTTCACCAAATCAAATATCGAATTTATTTATTATTCACCAATTAATTCAATGAATATTCAGTGATATTCGGTGATACAAGTTAATAAAATTAAATAACTTAAGAAATAACGATGAAGCTTTAATTAAATATTTTTATTTTAAAGTTTAATATATAATAGGGTTATTTAAATAGGTTTAAAAATGAAAACTTAATATTCTAACTTCCGCACCAGCTGTAAGAAATGTACAGGAAATATTAAGATCTATTGTAATCCCAAAGTCATTGATATATAATCGTTTTAGTGTATTTAAAATAAATAAGAATTTTTCAAATGATTTGTATAAGTACAGTAGTTGAACTAGCCTGAAAAAGAATTAACCCAACAACTAGTAATATAGGAAATGTTTAAATCATCTTATTGAGAACGTATAAAGTATTCAAAGAACCGTCAAATTAAATAAAAAAAAGGATACTACAGATAGATTCGATTAATGTAGATCTTTACTTAGAATTTAGATAGTATCACATTAAATATATTGTGGCAATTTCTCAATAAAATTGTAATCGCTATAGCAAAAAAAAATGTGAATAAGTTATAATAAATAAGCAGTATAGTTACTAATAATACAAATTGATAAAAAAAAAATTATGCACCTTTATCTCTGAAATATTTAGTAGCAGTAGCAAAGGTATTGATTTGTTCTATATAATCAGAAAATTTGCTTTTATTTGTGATATTCAGATTATGCATACTCAGGTTACTTTAGCACGCCTCGATGCTTTCAATGCAATCTAAGCCAGAATCTTACGCCCATAAACATAAAGTGCCAACTCATGTCTAATACTTTCATACCTGCATCACAAAAATGTCTGACATAAGTCAAGTCTTTGCCTGTGCCTTTTGTGAAGCATGGATATGTGCTAGAGTTGCAGGCCCTATTGATTCTGTACATAATTGAATATTTGATAAAAAAAACAAAATATGCTGATTTTGCACCTCCCTTATGACACATGTCCTTTTCTTTGTACCAGATCTTGAACCAAATAAGTAAAGTAATGAAATTCATAGTCGCATCCCATTCTCTGAATATAAAAAAATTAATAATAACAAAATGAGCAAAGCTGCTTTAAAGGCAAGGCTGTGCAATTAAATATAAAAATCTATACCAAATTCTAAGAAGCCTTCGAATTTATACTAAAAAGAAATTAGAAGAATGATTAGTATAAGAAATCATATATAAATAAATATGATGCATTTAATTATATTCAAATGTTAGCTGGTACAAATTAAGTCTATCAAAAAAAAAAATAGATGATTTCTTCTTTCTTTTATAGCTTCTTTTTTGTTCTCTTCATTGAAAATTCATATAATAGAATAGATTAGATAGAATGTAATCAAATTTTTTGTAAAGTTATAGAAGGAAGAAAAAATTGAATCAATAAAATCATCGAATTCAAGTTATCAATAACTTGAAAAAAGCCCTTAGTACCTTTAAAATATTTAAAGTTTTATAAAATTCTGTGCATTTTTGTCTTAATTAATTGTTGTAATTTGACAATTCTTGCCCAATTCCCAAAATTTTTGCCATTAACAATGCTATAATAAAATAGGTATGTTTTTTATACAATAATAATAGGTAATGGTTATCATTTGCCCAATCATACCTTACAATTAGAACCAAATAACAAATTAATTTTCTAAAGATAATAATACCCATCCTTTGAGTTATACTACTTTTTTAGTTAACCCAATTAAAGCAATAATTATTGTAAATACACATGTTAGATCCTGTATTTCATTATTTATTGAAAAATTCAGTTTAATATATATGCGATACCAGATGATGATTTATAGTCCTCTTTGCCAGTTCAGTCATTCAATAAACTACATACTGACTGACCTAAAAGCCCAGTATTAGAAAATACATCAAGTGAAGAAAGCAACAATGAAATTTTTGAAAAACCAATGTATAAAAAAACAAAATTGAGCCATAAAGGTGGATCAAAAAAATGAAGCTGGGTATGGAATTATTTCGAATCAGAAAAAGTAATTGAAACTTCAGAAGGTTCTAAAAATATCAAGGTTGAAATTACCTACGGTATTTGCCAAGTAACAAATGATTCAGGAACAAAATGTAGTGCACGATTAAAGATATTAGGTGGAACAACCTCAAATTTAATATCACATTTGACGAACACCCATGGTATTACACCAAATGGACCTAAATTACGTGATGATGTATAAATTATTTTTTTAATATAGCAATTATAGTCTACTCTTTCTAAACCAAACTTAGATAAAATAAGCATTAATTTTGTCTAAACTGAACTTTAAATTTTATTATAAAGTCAGTTTAAACACTATGATGCTTTTTAAAATAAATTGTTATACTTCGAATTGGAATTTTCTCAATTCAGAATCAGGATAGTTCTAGATAAGAATTTATTTTTATTAAATTCTACTATCAAAATTTGCATCTGATTCCGAATTAGAACAATTAATATCTGGGTACAACAAATTCTTTTTTATTTTTTTTAATAAGCCTAAGGGTTTGGTCCAAAAAGATTGACTATATTAGTTTTTGTAAAAATTATTAATAATAAAATTTTCTTATCTAGCCCAAGCAAATCAAAATAGATTTTTTTGCAAAATCCAGTTCTCATCCATATACTAAATCGAAAAACAATAAATTGACTAAAGCTCTTGTTAAGTTTCTTATCCAGGATGCACAACCAATTAGTCTTGCAGTTAGCCCTAATTTTTGTGAGTTCATAAAGGAATTAGATCCAATGTTTAGTTTACCTAATGAAAAATGTGTAAAACAAATAATTTATATATTATATAATAAGTCTTTTGAGATTATGCAAAAAAAACTCAAAGATTCTGTAACATATTGTTCACTAACTACCGATTTGTGGACATCTCGTAACAGACAAGGGTATCTTGGTGTTACCTGCTCATTAATGCTCCTACAGACCGGACTCAAACCAGACTTTAGTCAAGTCTGAGTCTGGTCTGATTTTCGGACCAGACTCAGACTTTTATATTCAGACTTTTTAGTCAAGTCTGAGTCTGGTCTGGGTCTGGTCTGAAGTCTGCAGACTGGTCTGAGTCCGAATATATTTATATGTATTTTTTGGCGCTGAACAAGTTTACTTAGTGCATTTTGTTAGAATAAATTAGTAAAATTTTATGAATCATAAGATTTTATAGAATTTTATTAATAAAATTTTATAAAATCTTATAATTCACAAATATTTATTAATTAATTCTAACAAAATGCACTAAGTAAACTTGTTCAGCAACTAAACATGCATCAAAACGGCTGTTTTGTTTTTATTTTACTTGTAATTTAGAGATTTGATGCACAATTTTGGATTTTTGATCAAAAAAGACAAATTTTAACATCTTATCTCCAAATTTCAAGTAAAATAAAAACAACCCTGCCGATTTAATGTATTTTTAGGTGCTGAACAAGTTTACTTAGTGCATTAAGTTAGAAATAATTAGTAAAATTTTGTGAATCATAAGATTTTATAGAATTTTATTAGTAAAATTCTATAAATTCTTAAAATTCACAAATTTTTATTAATTAATTCTAACAAAATGCAATAAGTAAACTTGTTCAGCACCTAAAAATACATTAAATCGGCAGGGTTGTTTTTATTTTACTTGAAATTTGGAGAAAAGATGCTTAATTTTGGATTTTTGATCAAAAAAGTCAAATTTAAGCATCTTTTCTCCAAATTTCAAGTAAAATAAAAACAACCCTGCCGATTTAATGTATTTTTAGGTGCTGAACAAGTTTACTTAGTGCATTTTGTTAGAATTAATTAATAAATATTTGTGAATTATAAGATTTTATAAAATTTTATTAATAAAATTCTATAAAATCTTATGATTCATAAAATTTTACTAATTTATTCTAACAAAATGCACTAAGTAAACTTGTTCAGCGCCAAAAAATACATATAAATATATTCAGACTCAGACCAGTCTGCAGACTTCGGACCTGACCCGGACCAGACTCATAGTTGAGTCTGAGTCTGGTCTGAAGTCTGGAATTAGTAAAATTTAGAGTCTGAGTCTGGTCTGATCCCGGACAGGACCCAGACTGGACCAGACTCAGACCGGACCTAGGAGCACTACTGCTCATGGCTAGATTCTGGTTTCAAAATTCATGAATTATTGCTTTCTCTTACATATGTCAGGTACTCTTATACTGCTGATGTTATTAAAGAAAAGTTAGAAGAAACAATTGAAGCATGGGGCCTTACAGAAAAAGTATATTCAATTACGACTGATAATGGGGTCAATATGAAGCAGCAATTAAGAAACTGAATAATATTGTATGAATCCTCTGTTCAGCTCATACATTACAACTTATTGTTGGAAAAGGTTTGATGCCCGTTGAAGCACTTGTAGCACAGGCCAAGCGATTAATCAACTTTTTTATAGCACCAAAGCAAAGTGAACGACTTGAAGATGCTCAAAAAATGCTTAGACTTCAGGATAATGATGTACTGTATATGTAATTTTTAATAAAAATAATTAGAATATATAATATATAGATGTTTAATAACTAAATTATTTATTATCATGATAATTACCAAAACTTCAACATACCTTCGTGCGAAAATGGATATATTAACACATTGGAATTCATCCTTTCTTGCTTGGGAACGACTTCTACTTATTAAAGATGCCATCAACATTGTCTTAGCAACATTAACTGTTTCAAATGCACTTGAAGCATGGAAAGATTCATAATGATTAAAAGAAATACAATTAATTGAAAATGAGTGAGATTTGATGCAAGATATTGTTAATTTTTTAGGACCCTTTTTTGAAGTTACAGAAGTACTTGGTAGCTCCGAATATGCTACATTTTCATATATGATTCCCTCAATTTTAGGATTGATGGAAAAGTTAGATTGCTCTATGAAATATTCAGATGAATTGGATTATGTAAATTTTGAAACAACTGACTTAGTATTCGATGATAATGTTGAATTTGTGATGCACAAGAAGAGGATGAAGGTGGTCCTAAAGATTGAAAAATTAAAATTAATGCGCCTATTGATGTTACTAATATGCAATACAAAATTAAGAATGCATTATATAATGCACTTCTACACTATTGGGATTTGTCAGATAATGAATTATTTCTTGCATGCCTTCTGGATCCAAGGTTTAAAAAATTAAGATTTGCAACATCAACCCAACAACTCCAAGCCAAAGCTGCCCTTTGAGAAAAATATAATAATATTAAATCACTTCATCAATCTTCATTAACCCCAATAAACCAGTCTTTAGACGTTTGTGAAGAACAACCTTTAGCTGAAAATAGTCGACGCCAAATTTATCAAAAAACGTTCATCAAATCAATTTTCACACAAAATACCATCAATGAGCCAAATGATGAAAATAGTCATTACCTTTCTTTGCCTGAAGTTTCTTACCATTATAATCCTTGTCACTGGTGGAATGCTCAAAAATCTTCTTTTTCGCTCTTAAGTGAACTTGCAAGACAGTATCTTGCTATACCCACAACCTCAACTCCGAGTGAGCGACTTTTTAGTGAAGCAAGCAACATAATGACTGTAAGAAGAACCATGCTAAAGCCAAAATTATTTGAATGAATGTTATTTTTGAAACGAAACTGTGATGAACTTGAGAATATTTATGATTCAATTGTGTAAATTTGAATTTTTTTTTATTTTTTTGAAAAGTTTGACTTTTTTTTTTTGTTAAAATATTATTATCTTTATTATTTTTTTATCTTTTTTTTCTTTTCCTTTTTTATTTTTTTTCGTATCATAATAATGGACGTGAGATGTAAATTTTTATATTATTCTATCTCCGTCACTTCCTCTTTGTAATTGATAGCTTGAAACGCATAATTGTTTAACCTGAAAGAATCATTAAATTTAAAAATCAATTTTATTAAATAAAAATAGAATATATATATATATATAACAGCTCAGTATATATAAAAAAATGTAGATGATTGTTTTAACCTCTTATTTTGCTTAATCTTCAATATGAACCTTTAATTTTAAGAATGACCAAATAAATTTAATATCTGAAAAAACGATTTCTATCAGATACAAAAAATTTCAGATTGGAAATTTAGATTTATACTTATCTTTAAGGAAGCTTCAAACAGGACCTAGCCTTATCGAATAACGATTACATGAACTTTGGTTTTAATTTTCTAGCATACTAGGAACAGAATTGTTGAGATCCCAAAACTTGCAAGTAAAGTAAAGATCTATTAGAGACAAAAAGGAATTTGCTAGTACTGTATAATATTTATAAGTTCTATAATTTAGCAATTCCAACAAGTCGAAAATAAAATATGCGCGTACTGTACATATGTACGTAACTAACTGCTAAAGAAGTATGTCGTACGTTGATCGAATTTCATCGAATATTATCGAATATATCCGATATTTATTTGGATTTTTTATCGGTTATTCGGATATAAGATGATCGATCAAATGAATATCCGAATTGCCATTTTTTTGACCGGATCAGACCTCTAAGCTATATTATCGTATTGCCAATAAAAATATGTTGTTGAGAAGATCGTGAGATTGTAAACACGCTAGAGTTTTAATTTAAAAATTTGACAAATGTGTGCTATCTCAGCAAATGCATTTATTTTACTAAGAGGTTTTCTATAATCGAAACAGGAGTTACTTACTAATTTAAAGATATTTAAAATTCTACATACAGATTACAAAATTCAAAATGTTGTCTTTATCAATGATAACTTCATAATTAAAAATTAAACCGTATAAAAATTTAACGAAGATCTCAGTAATTTCCTAGTTTATTTTCGAATTTTCGAGCCATTTTAAATTTTTACAATGTTGAGATTTTTTACTAAAAGCTTAGAAAAAAGATTTTTTTTTTTTGAATTTAAAATTCTATGATTGTCGAACAGTTTGACCTTTTTTTTAAAAAGATATTTTATTAAAAATTTTTTCCTAATTTTCTACTAACAATTTGGTAAACATATATTATCTCAACCTTATTTAAACCATCTTGAATAATATTATTGTTTATAGCTGTTGTTTATAAATAATCACCTAATCATGTGCTAATCATAGTCCTATGTGATGTCGGGTTAATTTTCAGAGAATTAAACGACAGCGTATTAGACACCAATTTTTATCACTTATAATAAAATTTGAGGATAAGGAAAACAAAATTATTGACTAGTTAATTATAGCAAGAATATGATGTAACTATTATTGTGACAATCCCGCTGTCATCAATAAGATTATTATCCTGTTATAGATTTTTACGGGGCAATCTCTAAAATTCCAGTTGAAATACAACAGAATCGATCCAACTGAATTATCTGTTGGATGTTTTTTTTGTTTAACGACTTCATTAGTAAAACTTTGGTTTTGTTACACTAAAATACAAATATGTACGTACGTACGTATCTGATAAACACACCAATATAGGCAACTAATTACAGCTAATTAAACTAATGTAACTTCTGTATCACTTTGACCAACCATTAAATGTCCTCCGTTATGCTCAGACATTTAATATTTTTTTTTGTTTAGAGCATAAATTTTTTCCTTCTTTGAAAAAAATGGACGCTAACCAGCTTTATGATCTTGGTCACAATTATCAACATGGTATTGGTGTTAAGAAAGACGAAAAGAAAGCTTTTGAATATTACATGAAAGCTGCTGAATTAGGAAGTCCAGTTGCGATGAATGAAGTTAATCTTTGTTATTATTACGGAATTGGAGTAGAAAAAAATTACCAGAAAGCATTTGAATATTGCAAGAAATCTGCTGATTTAGGTTATGCCATTGGGATGAGTAATGTTGGTGGATATTATGAAATTGGTGATGGGATTGATCAAGATTATAATAAAGCATTTGAATATTATAAAAAATCTGCTAATATGAGTGAGATAGGAGCAATGAATAATGTCGCTAGATGTTATCGGAATGATATCGGTACAAAGAAAAATATGCAGAAGGCAAGTTTTTGGTTCAGAAAATATAGAAACAATTTGAAAACTAATAAATCACCCAATCATATCAATCCTGAACTTAAGAGAATATTAGACGATGAGAGATTTAAATTATCTTGGATTGATTATAATGAGTTCAAAGATATCTGGGAAATTGGAAAAGGTGGATTTGCAACTGTATATTATGCGTGTTGGTGTGATAAAATTAATAGTACATGGTATTGTGGTGCACTTAAAGTGATTCGTGATTCAAACGAAAATTTGCAAGAATTTATTCGGGAATTGAAAAATTACTGTGAAATTGGTTATGAGAATCCTTTGTTCTTGGAATGTTATGGAGTGTCAAGAAATAATTATGGTGATTATATTATTGTTATGGATTATGCATTAAATGGCTCATTACGACAAAACCTTGTACAAGTATCACAATTGGAATGGGAAAGCAAATTAAGTCTCTTGTGTAGTATAGCTTCTGATCTTGAGTCGATACATTCTCAGGAACTTGTTCACAGAGACTTACACAGTGGAAATATTTTGCAAGATGATTGCAAAAACGCATATATCACCAATCTTGGACTTGCTAGAAAAGTAAAAGATGGAAAAATTTGTGGAATTCTACCGTATATAGCTCCTGAAGTTTTGATGGGCCAACCATATACTAAAGCATCAGGTGTTTACAGCCTTGGAAGCACACTCAGAACCTGAATCAGAAGCAACTATAGAAGAACCAGAACCTGAAAGAAACATGGCTGAAGAAGCTTTAACTGCCGCTGCTGAAGCAATGACTACTCTTGCCAATGCTCTTGGACGAGGTGGTGAAAAATCACTCCTTAAAATTGACTTTTATCGAGGTGACGGAACCCAAGACACTGTAACATGGCTAGAAGAATTCGAAAGAGCCGCTAAGGTTAACCACTAGAGTCCTGCTCGACAATTAGAACTCGCCTGTGCTTACATGAAGTATAATGCTCAAGAATGGCTTGCAAGTTTTGAAAATGCCCCTACTCATTTTTGGCATCATCAACATGACCGAGAAGTTGATAGCGTACATGTCTATAGTTTCACCCATCTCTTTAGAGAAAAGTTTAGTACCACTAAACAAAAAGCAACTTGGCAAAAACAATTATTCAAAATTAAACAAGGCACAGATACAGTTGATACCTATATTAGCCATTTTAAACGTCTCAAAGGACGAGTGGATCCCACTGGTGCTTTTTCTGAACCCGTCATGATCCAGTTCTTTATTCAGGGACTACGACCTGAATACGCCATGAATGTCCAAGCTGCCGAACCTGCTGAATTGGATGATGCTATCACTGAAGCAAGAAAATGGGAAACTGGTCGAATAATGGCCTCTGTACAAAATACCAATGATGCCAACCAAGCTATTGAACGTCTTACCGAACAAATTGCCAAGCTTAGCATAAATCTTGCTGAAAAACAAGCTGCTCCTCCTACTCCTACTCCTGCCTACTATACTGACCAAAGTAAGGAACGACCTCAATCTAGCACTGGAAATGCCACATCTATTATTGTGGTCAAAAAGGACATTTTATTAGAAACTGTTATACTCGGTACCAGGATAATAAAAATGATTACCAAGGATACCAATCTCGAGGCAGAAGCAGTAACTACTCCTCCAGAAATAATCGATCCTATGACAGATCCAGATACAGAAACAGAAGCCAATCCAGGGATAGAAATTATAACCGCTCTGGATATAACTGATCCAGAAGCTGAAGTCAATCACGTGATAGACATAGAGATAGTAGGAACTATCGCTCATCAAACCGATCCAGGTCCAGAAACCACTCCTCTACACCCTATTCTCGTGATGTTTATACCTTGGAAACTGCAAATGATTACACCTACGAACAATTTGAAGCCTTCTTGGCTAATGAAACTATCAGAATTGCTCTCTAACCTTTTGATTGAAGAATCCAATACTCCACAGATCCAGACACCTACCTACACCACTACTGTTAAGTGTAATATCAAACTTAATGGAAAGCTCTATCATGCTGTAATTGACAGTGGTGCTGCTGTTAGTATGATTTCTAACCAAGTTGTAAGAGAACTTGGATTAAAAATAGAAGCACCTTCCTCTAGTCTTATTGTCTCTGCTACTGGAGCCTCTGTTCGACCCTTAGGCATAATCAAAAACCTACCCATTGAAATTGAAGGAACTACCATCCCTATGGATGTTGAAGTAATGAATGCTACCTCTTACTCATTACTTCTAGGAAATGACTGGTCGCAAAAAGTAGATGCCAGCTATAGTTGGAAAAACAAAGCCTATACCCTCAGGTGGAATAAAAAGAGAATTCACGTACCTACCACCTATGAACATGATCAACCTTTAACTGCCCAACCCACTATCACCGATGAAAAAGAATTAGAAAAGTTTGAACAAGAATACCTTCGTCCAAAAGAAGCCTATATAATAGAAACAGAATATGTTAATTGGACAACCGTAACTCACAGATCCAGACCCAGCACCTCCTTTGCCAAACAAAAATGCGGACGCTGCTACTCCTATAACCACCTTTATGCTGACTGTCCTAACAATGAATGTTACTGTTGCCATCACTATGGACACCTTGCTGCATACTGCTCTAAGCAAGCCCCCAAAAGAAATATCTGCAAAACCTGCTCTCAACCTGGCCACCTTTATAAGGATTGCCCTGATAACCTATGTTATCAATGTAGAGAATATGGATACATTGGTGCCAACTGCCCCCTAATGACCCAGATATTAGAAAACCAAAGATACCAATGTGGTTGTCAACCTCAGGACGTAAATGCCAATCGGCTACCCCATTTTTCTCCTTTTAGAGTTAACCATTGCTATAAATGCAAAGTACCCAAAAGACCAGAAGAAATCAGGCCTTTTGAGCAGACCTTTATTTGCAAAGGATGTTGGATTGATTTCCATCATGACCTAGATCCAGAAGACCCTCAAGGCATAGAATTCTTTATGAATGGTAAAGGCTGAGAAACCCTAACGGAATGTAAGCTCTGTAGAGAGCAAGACATTAGATCCAAGATGATTAAACTAGACTCCATCCAAGAAGATACCCGATTCTGTAACCTCGATGCTTGTATGCATATAAAGCTGCCAAGGATGTAGAATGGAATCCCAACTACAACCTATGGACTCGAGTACGTCACTATACCGAATCTACCAGAAACGCCAGACATGCATATGACCTTAACCAAAGCCGAATTTATCGACTCGCCCAGATACAGATTGGAGAAAGTAATGAAGACCTCACTCATGCTCTTGAACCCCAAATAGCTGACCTATCCAACCAGGACTACACCTATAATGAAGTCAATGTTATTATGAGAGCCTCCCAAGTACAATTGAGTGAAACTGAAGAAGAGACACTCCAAAGAATTTAAGAAGAATCTTTTGACACTAGTCATCCAGACTTTGATCAAAGGAAAGCAATGGAAAACTTACAAAGAAATTTCCAAGGAACTGTTGGACTTTGTAAGGAATGTATTATGGCCAAAAAGAACACCGAGTTAGAACAATTTGACTCTTATTGTGAGGAATGTTATGAAGCACTTCACCCTCCTCCAGATCCAGAAGTTCTGTCTCCTCCAACCTCTCCAACCCCAGGATCACCTGTTGTTGCACCTATCAAAACTGCATCAGCAACTCTAGAACCCACTGACCTAGTCCCTCTCCTTCAGGAACAGATTAGGCAACAAGCCCAAATTATTGCTCTGCTGCAGGAACAAGCTAAAACCTTTGAACACCAGGACCAAACCATAAGAGAACTACAATCCCGAGTTAGTTACTTTGAAACCTTTCACTATTTACTAAGAGATTTGTATAACGAATCCTCTTCCTTTGCTGCTCCTGTATCCAATCTTAATAATTGTGATGCTCAAAATTTTTGAGTCATCCTGAGCAAGATCAAAAACTACTCGAAGATACAGACAATTCTAGACCCAGAATTATTCGAGAAATTTATACTGTGACTCAGGAAATTAAACCAAAAGTAGGACCCTTAACTACTCACCAAGGAGCCCAATTTCGACAACTGCTTCTTGAATTTGCTGATCTCTTTGCAAAGAATATGACCCAACTAGGTAGAACTGACCTAGTAACCCATAGAATCTTTACTGACGACGTACCCCCTGTCAGTTCTCGACCTTATATGGTACCTCTTACTGAGCAAACCTTTATTAATGAAGAGGTATGACAAATGTTGGATAACAAGTTAATAAAAGAGTCCTCTAGCCCTTGGGCCTCTTCTGTTGTATTGGTAACAAAGAAAAATGGAAAGAAAAGATTTTGTGTAGATTATAGAAAACTTAATATTGTTACCAAAAAGGACCAATACCCTCTACCCCGAATAGATGAAATGCTTGACTCATTTGCTGAAGCTATCTATTTTTCTACCCTTGACCTCATGAGTGGATACTGGCAAGTAAAAGTACACCCAGAAGATAGAGAGAAAACTGCTTTCATTACTAGATATGGAATCTATGAGTTCAATGTCATGCCCTTTGGATTATGTAATGCCCCTGCTACCTTCCAATGCCTTATGAATAAAGTTTACAAAAGCATAGCTTATAAATATGTAGTAGTATACCTGGATGATACCAATGTCTTTTCATGAACATTTGATGACCATATTAAACATCTAAAAGAAGTATTTACCAGGATACGTGAAGCAGGATTGAAGTTAAACATAGAGAAATGTAATTTTTGGATGAAACGCCTACCTTTCCTAGGACACATAATAGAAGAACAAGGAATCTCTCCAGACCCAGACAAGATAATTGCTGTTCAGAAAATTCAACCTCCCAAAAGTGTTACCCAGCTATGCTCATTCTTAGGTCTTGCTGGATATTACTGACGGTTTATAAAACACTTCTCCTCTATTGCCTATCCCCTCAACCAACTACTACATAAGGACAATACTTATGAATAGAATGACCAATGTCAAAAAGCCTTTGATGAACTCAAGCACAGACTTACTACTGCCCCTATTCTAATATACCCTGACTACAAAAGAGAATTCATTCTAGCCACTGATGCTTCCTATACCGGATTTGAAGCCACTCTAAGTCAAATATCGGATGATAAAAGGAACACCCAATTGCTTATGCTAGTAAAAGTCTAAAAAGAGAAGAAATAAACTATGGAGCAACTGAATTAGAATGTGCTGCCATAGTATGGGCCATTGAACATTTTCACAAATATTTTGGTACAAGTCACTTCACATTGGTTACTGACCACTCTGCTCTCAAATGGTTAAAATCTTCACAACCAAAAGGACGATGGATAATGAAACTCCAACCTTACCATTTTACTATCATACATAAACCTGGAAGAATCCATTCAAATGTTGATGCCCTCTCTCGAATACCGACCCAGACACACTCCTCTACTACTGCTGTTACATGAATTTGGACCAATACCAAAATTTAATAAAATATCTAGAAACAGACACACTCCCCTCTAATTTAACGGACAATAAAAAATGGACAATTATTAATCAATCTAGACATTATAAAGTAAAAGACAAATTATTATATAAAAAGAATAGAAAAGACCTAGACAAACCTATTAGAGTAAATAAATGGAATGAAGTTGAACCAATTTTGTACATGATGCATAGTCATCCTACCACTGGACATTTAGGAACTGATGCTATGTATTATAAAATATCTGAACGCTACTATTGGGACCAAATGTACAAAGATGTTCAAAATTATGTTCGCTCATGTGAAGTCTGCCAAAAACGAGGCAAAAGTAAAAGAAAAGAACCTCTTTACCCTATCCAAGTTGGAAGAGCCTTTGAACGAATAGGCATAGACCTAGTAGGACCTTTACCAATAACTGCTCACATCAATCGCTACATTATTGTTGCAACTGACTATCTTACTCACTGGCCTGAAGCAAAAGCTGTACCAGATGCAGGTGCAGAAACCCTCGCAAAATTCATTTTTGAAGAAATTGTTTGCAGACATGGAGTCCCCAAGATTATTCTTTCTGATAATGGAAAGAATTTCACTAGTGAAGTTGTTAGAATATTGTGTGAAAAGTTTTTAATAAGACACATATTCTCCTCACCTTATCACCCCCAGACCAATGGAATGTTGAAAGATTAAATAGAACACTTTGCAATTCTCTTGCAAAAGTCACAGAAAATATTGAAGATTGGGACCTGAACATATCTGCTGTACTGTTTGCATATAGTACCAAAAGACATGCAACCACTGGATATACCCTTTTCCACTTAGTATATGGTAGACAAGCTATCCTACCCATTGAAACTGTTATTCCCATAGACCCAGCTGACTCAGATAAAGAAATATCATTAGAAGACAGTATATTACAAAGAGCCTTTGAATTAATAGAAGAATTTCCATACCAACATAATGCTTCCAGAGAGAATACAATTAAATCCCAAAAGAAACAGAAAGTTAGATTTGACTCAAGAATACAAAAAGAAGAATTTGAAATTGGTGACAAAGTTTGGGTACAAAGAAAAGACATAGAAGCCTCTCGCTCTGCAAAATTTGAAAAAAAAAGAATAGGACCATTTATTGTTAAGGAAAAATTGAATAATGGCGCCTATAAACTGTGTACAATGGATGGAAAAACATTGAAGCAGCACTACAATAGTGATCGTCTTGTCAAGTACTACGAGAAACAAGATTGGCAACCTATGATTGTCATTTAGGATTTCTGGAGAGAAATTCTTAAAACAGATGGAAACACAGCCTTAACCCCTTAAATTATAGTGTACAACAAACATTTTTTTTTTTAGAATCTAAGTTTACCCCACTTTTGTCCAAAATTTGAACCTTTTTTGTTAAAAATAGAAACTTTAGAATATATAGAAAATCAGATTTTTATATTCGTAGAACGTTTACTACTAAGTAAAGTCGATCAATATTGATCTGTTCGAGCTGAAATTTTGCTGTATACCCATCGAAAGATTCCGCATCTTTTCTACTAAGCTTATCTTAGTACGAAAACACCTCTAAAACGCGCAAATCGACTTGACGGCATTTTTGATATACAAGAAGATTTTTGGTCACGTGATCTACGTTACGAATTTTTGATCACATGATAGCCGTTACGAACGTAATGAACATTGCGAAACAATTATCTAGTCTTATTTTTATTTACCATGTACAACAATATTTTTATTATTAGATTAGCCACCCTTATTCCAATATTACAATTTCTAAAAATATTTCTCCTTTTCCTTTTTCTCTCAAAGAACAAAACTTTAATTTTCTTTATGGAAACTTTAACACTCCAACCCAAACCTTATTTACCCTTGCTGAATTTATTAAGCATTGGAATTTAGACCCCTTATCACAAAGCATAGTTTAGGTATTACTTTAAATAATGTTATTATAACTAATGGAAATGAAATTTTGCTCTCGCTACAATTTCCTACAGAAAATGAAACCCAGATCCAGAATGATCCTTCACCTAAACCAAATCTTGAGAATTATATTCACCTGACGGAACCTACTCAAGAAAATTTAGAATTAGAACCAGAAGATAATGCAATTGACCCTCTATTAGAGACAATCGAGGAAAATATAATAATTCTCCCTGAACCAGAAAATGAAAAAGAACCAAAGAGGACCACCTTAAACAAAATGATTGATGATTTAACTGAGACAAGGGATAGAACATACATCCGAAGAGATCCTTTAACTGGAAATACTGACTCAGAAAAGTTACAAGATATACTTACTCGACTCAGAATAGAAAGCCGTGGAAAACATAGAGAACCCCAAGTTAAAATCCTTGAAGCCTATTATTATCTCGAACAGCTAAAGATAAATAACAAAACCAAGAAAAAGACCCAAAAGTTATGGAACACTCTAAAAGAAAGCTTAGGATCTCGACGAGCTTCACGAGTATGGAAATGTGCCAACCGAATTTTCCAACTACTCCAAATTTGTAGATTGACTATCCTCTACTCCACTATCGACATAACTTACATAACTTATACTAACTTGGAAGAGTTAAGTGAAGAAAAGTTCTCTACGCTCTTGGATGAAGTTAGAATACGCAGTGCTCATTCTTAAAGGGGACGGAAATGTTATAGAACGACTTTTAGCATTAGTTTCTTGAATATATTTTCTAATATTAATTTAGTTATATATTATTTTATTATATTATTATTTTATATTACATTATTATTATTTTTATTATTAACTATATATGGCTTAGTTAGTAGTATGAGTAACATGGTTAACTATTTCTACCATTTCTACTATTTCTACCATTTCTACCATTTCTACCATTTCTACCATTTCTACCATTTCTACCAATTCTACCATTTCTACCATTTCTACCATTTCTACCATTTCTACTATTTCTACTATTTCTACCATTTCTACCATTTCTACCATTTCTACCATTTCTTCTATTTTGTACCATTGTAACGTATAGCTGTAAAAAGATATATAAACCCTAGTTTTCTCCCCTTCTACACATTAGACTCAGATTCCCCTCCTCCTCCCTCTAACTCCTAAACATAGTTATATCTCTTGCATAATATAAATAAAATATATCTTTGATCAATAAATATACTCTTGTCATTTAATGAATATATACTGAACCGCTCTAGTAAAGTAATATTCCACTTCCACACCGCTTCATATCTTCTCTAACCCTTACAAGATCCCTGTTGCTATGTGCTGTGTTGCAAGTACTATATTGAAGGCTATAGTCACTTGTAACACCAACCTAACCCAATCTAATCCAACCTGAAATTTTTTATATAGTTTAGTCTTTTTTTTTTTATTCATTACCATGGCAATATATTAGTGACCTCTAATTGACCAATTGGAATAAAGAATTAGGTGTACAGTCATCTCTCCCTATAGTTACATAGTTGGTTGCACCCTAATATAGTGATTATAAAAGATGTAACTATAAATCTAAACCTCTATATAATTATAGTTATATTAAAAATTATAAATAGTGATTATAAAAATTTATTAAAAATAAAAAATCTATAGTGCTAGAAGTCTATAAACAAATATAAATATACACATTGATATTGTTTAATATATCAGATAGATGTTCTAATTAATATTTGATAGACAAAAAAAGTTTAGTAGAATTGGACCGTCTGCTCAGACATTTTGGACCGTAAATGGACCAGGTTTTGCTGCACTTTACTAAGCCAAAATTCATGGGTTTTGGCATAGTTAAGGCACACGTAAGTTCACTTGCATATATGTCTTATGAGCTATAAGTAGTGATACCACTGAAATTGATTTTTGAAAAAGGCCTATTTCGTCTCCATTAGAGAAAATTAAAATTTTTTATAAGGAAAAGCAAATAAAATTTATATAGATATGTTCCTTATAATTTCGTCTATTCAAAAAAAGTATCAAATAATTTCGTCTTTCAAGTAAAATAGGTCAAAAACAATTTCGTCTTCAAATTTTAATTTCGGGTTTTAGAACCCGAAATAGTTTCGTCCTCATGTATAGCTATAAGTAAGAGTAAACTCAATTAGCTAGAGTATGGTATTATTGTAAAGGGTTGGTATTATAGCAAACATGCCTATAGCAAAATTTTGCAAGTAATTTTTTTTGTTAGAAATTAAAGGCTTTTTCATAGACGAGATTTTGAGATACAGAGGATTTTTTAAAAAAAAGTCAGTTGTTTTGAATTTTCGCATTACACCTGATCCTGTGATTTTATTGGCCATACAAGATAAACGTGCCATTTAATACATGTAATTCCAACCAACGAGCCTATACTATCATCACAAATAGTGTTGTCATGGGACAGCTCTAGACAATTTGTGGACAATTGTGGACAAAAAAATACATCTTAATTACTTAAAATTTTATTAAAATAATCTATTTTTTCTTTTCAAAAAAATATTCAGAACTATAAAAAATATATAATCATATCTTTCTTAAACTAATTTATTAAATTTTAAAGTCAAAATATCCTTTGGACAGTTGTGGACACTGTGGATGTTTGGACGTGGACATGGGTAAAAAAAGTCTTGGACATAACACTGACCCCAAATATGTGCCATTCTGTATAAAAAGCCTACACATGCTATTCTGGACATTCACAAAGTGCTGATACGTATCATTTTAAACATGTGTCATTCCATATAGTATGCATATATATGTCACAGTACACGTACTATTACAGACTTCTCTGTGCTAAACCATAACACCACTCAGACCACTTTTTTCATAGGGCAATTAGACTAATTGCTTGCGCTATTTAAAAATTAGTGACTATAATGAAAGTTTATTATTAATAAAATTGTTAAAAAATCAAATTTTTATTTGATGATCCGCCAGTCAACTGATGCATGATCATAGTGTAACATGACGCAAATTACTATGTAAATTACTTATAGACGAAATGCCACGATCACCCAAGGAAAAATATTTTTCTTACTAAGGTAATGAGGTATGTCGACTAATTGAAAGTTGTAGAACTCATCGAGGCGCATCTAACGGTGGTTATATCATCAAATCGGCCCAGTATATGCGGAGATATCGTCGAAAAACGATTGGGCGACTATATAAAATTCTATGTAAACAAATATTTGTTTACATAAAATTTTACATATTCGGCCAATCGTTTTTTGAGGATAGCTCAGCATCTACTGGGCCAATTTTGATGATCTCACCACCGTTAGATGCGTCTCAACGAGCTCTACAACTTTCAATTAATCAGCATGATTCATTAACTTAGTAAAAAATATTTTTCCTTGGGTGATCGTGGCATTTCTGCTATAATAATCTATATTATAAGTAGAAATGCCACGATCACCCAAGGAAAATATTTTGTTTACTAAGTTAATGAATCATGCCGACTAATTGAAAATTGTAGAGCTCATTATAATGAATCTAAAGGTGGTGAGTTCATCAAAATTGGCCCAGTAGATGCTGAGTCATCTTCAAAAAACGATTGGGCGACTATGTAAAATTTTATGTAAACAAATGTTTGTTTACATAGAATTTTATATAGTCGCCCAATCGTTTTTCGACGATATCTCCGTATCTGCTGGGCCGATTTTGATGATTTAACCACCTTAGATGCGCCTCGACGAGCTCTACAACTTTCAATTAGTCAACATGACTCATTAACTTAGTAAGAAAAATATTTTTCCTTGGGTGATCGTGGCATTTCGTCTATAAGTGATTTGCATAGTAATTTGCGTCACGTTATACTATGATCATGCATCAGTTGACTGGCAGATCATCAATTATAGTGATAGTGATTATAAGCAATTTGTGACTATAATGAGATTTTTTTACTATATTTAAGTCCATCACACAAAACACAGCATAGCGGAAGTTTGTTTTGATTGGCTGTTATTAGGATAAATATGAATGGTGACGATCTTTTTTTTATATAGTCAATTGTAATTTTTAAAGTACTTTTAATAGTAAAAATCGTCGTGTCATATGAAACTTTTTTTTTGTAATACAAAACGTAACAACCAACTTTAGTCGTTGGTAGTTTACCTTCAAACTAATTGTTTTTTAACCTGAGATGCAATAAGATGCAGTAGTTCCAAAAACTAGATGAGAGGTGAATATTTTGAAAGGTCAGAAGGTAGTTCGGTGGTCTAAACAATTGGTGAGTTGAAATTGAAATACTCTGCTTCAACTAATTTGTTTGTGTTTTTTTACGAAAAGTATAATTTTGAACTATGATTCTAAACCGTATTTTAATATTTTTTTGATTATAGTTTATTTAGTACAAGTATAGTTTGTAAATATGACGTTTATAACACAATAAGTGAAAGTAATAGTAGTGTTAGGAATGGTCGCGTATGTGTTATTTAGTAGACGTTTATATGTATTTATTGTGAAAAAAACAACAAAACCCTTGTAAAATCCAAATTAAAGTTGTTAATACAAAACTGAATTAGTATATTGTAAATTTATAATGTCTTTAGAGTATATTGACTAATTTTTTAAAAGTTCGAGAGTTATAAAATTTTGTCCGGTACTCTATCTGGGGTATGATTAACATTTTTTCCGGGGTATCTTAACAACCAATCAAAATGAACTTCTGCTATACTACAAAACACATGCTTAAATAGATGCGTTACTATATGGGGTGTGACTATAGAGAGGTCTGACTATAATATGAAATCAAAGCAAAACAACTTTTTTAAAAAATTGCTTCTAACTTAAAATTCTGACTATAAAACTATACATTTTTCTTGACAAAAAACATTTTTGTGAAATTTTGGGTTAGAAGAGTCTTTTAACTATTGTATTTACCAAACTCTAATACTAATCTTAACTCAGCCACTATTTGTTTTGTTTTGATTAATATAAGATCAAAACAAACAAAATGATTGGTCGATTATAAGTGATAATAAATTAACTATTCTTTAAAATTTGAGTTAGTAGCGTCTTTTTTTTTTAATCACACTATAATTTAAGAATAATATAAAATCAAAAAATTTTGGATTTTTTTCATATTTATCAGGTAATTCTAAAAAATTAATATTAACATTAGGTGATACTAGAGGAAATAAAATAGCAAAAATAGAATAATTGGTACAATTAAAATTTTTTTAAAAAAATTTTTTTTTGAAAAATTGGGTTGGCAGATTAAGGTACAGATATTTATTACCTAATATTTATTTGCTATAGAGGCTTACTCTCACTTCAGATAATATTTATATATAAAATATTAGCCAATCAAATTTAACTAAGAGATAAAATTTTGCTTAACCCTTCTTACTTTCTAAAATATTATTTAATAAATGTTGTGGCTGAAGCTGAAAATGACTGAAGCTGGAAATTAGAGGTCTCGATTTAAAACTATAAGCCCTGCTAAAATCTAACTATACTCTTTTATTATAAACCCTAACCCTAAATTCTAATCTAACTATAAAAAAAAATCGTACAAAATACATTCCAAAATTTTTTGTAAATTTTATATTAAAATATTTAAAATTTCCAGCTTCAGCCATTTCCAGCTTTAGCCACGACAATAAATATTAGCACTTTTATGCAGAATAAAAAATTAACTTTGTGCAGTATAAATTCAATATGCACACACTAATACTAAATAGAAATAATTTATATATTGTACATGTGATGTTATTGCACCTAAAATCAGATATAACATAAAATTAAAACAATTAAAAAAGCTATTTTTTTTATTGGTTAGAGTTAGAGTAAAATAAAAATTGTATATACAGGTAAAAAAGAGTTTTATGTAAAATTTTGCAAGAAATTTTTTTTTTTAGAATTCAAAGAGTAGTTTTATATACATTTCTTAATTTTATATTATAAACGATTTTTAACAAAATGAATATTTGTTTTGAATTTTTTATCATGTAATATTTATCTGATCTTGAAATTTAATTGGGAAAGTACATATAAGGTGCATCGCCATAAAGTGATAAATAAATTTACTCTACTAAATATTATTAACAATTATTTTTTCTTTTATAAACTAAACAATATTTTTTATATATTATTAGAATTTTAATATTAAAATTTAAAGTTTAAGCATATTGGGCTTAAAAAAATCAAGTCATGTTCAGGTTTGGTTGGGTCAGATTGGGTTTAGATCAGGTTGAAGACTAATCTAAAAGTTTTCAATCTGATCTAATTTGACCTATTTGGAGCACTACTAGTGAAGCTGGTGATACTAGTAATACTAGTAATACTTGTAATACTTGTAATACTAGATATACTAGTGATACTAGTAATACTAGTAATACTAGTGATACTAGAGAAATTGGTAATACTGATAAAATTGGTAATATAGTGCTACTGGTTATCCCTTAAACCATCCAGTTTAGTGGGCAAATTTGCCCGCTAAAATTACTAAAGAAAAATTTTATAGGGTGAAAAAAAATTTTATGCAAATTATTACTTAAATTGGCTAAGACGGCTCCTGAAGGCTCGGATTATATAACACACAACTCAATTTAAATACAACGCATGTCGTGTAACAAAAACAAAGGATACGGATTTAGGCTACTCGAAAAGTATGACATTAACACCGTGAATTTTGCCATGTGATCCAAAATTTTGGGTCTTCCGGGCAAATTAAAGTACTAGTTACTTAAGCGAAGTTGATTGTGGGATTATGACCTTTACAATTTTTATTAGTGTCATTTAAAATCAGGATCCCGACAGTAATAAATCGAATTTTAGGATCATCAATTTTTTGGTTAAAATTAATGCTTCAGAGTTTCGATCATAAGGTGCTTACACTATCGCGATGTCATACTTTGATAAATATTAAATTATGTAATGCATTTAAATTAAAACATAAAATAAAATAAATCATTTAAAAAAAAAAAAAAGTCTCAATAAATTCTTTATTTATCGTCTTTTGTTTATGGGATCGCTTCGCCCGCCTGCTCGCTCAAAAAAGCCCACCCACCCACCCGATTTTTCAAAAAAGCCCACCCACTCAATTTTTTTTTTAAAAAAAAAAATTTTAGCTAATATTAGCTTTGGCCTATAGGCCACTTCGCCCACCCACCCACCCATCAGCTTTTATCTTCGAGGTGAAATCCCAGAAAACAATTTCGATTGCTATTGCAACAAAGAGGCACATCACATGACAAACACCAAATATTGCTTTGATGTGGTGTTTTGCGATCCATATCCAACTCCTTTATGCTGGCCAGCCAAGCACACCACAGACATGCCTCTCGTTGGTCTTTCCACACCGCCAAATGATTTCCAGGAGCCAACCGTTGATCGGAGAGTTTAAAATTTTTCGTGACTTTGATTTTTTTTGATTTCACTTTTGAACCACTTCTTAATTGATGTTCACCTATATCGTTCGCAAAATCAATAAGACCCCATAAAAGTTCTTCACGAAACTTTTTATGTTCTTGCGTCGATCCTAAAATTTTGGTGATTAGATATGCGTTAATGATAGCAGTGTCCAACAACCAAAAAAAAAAAGGCATCCAATTGCGCCGCGCAGTTTGTTGAGTGTTGTAATAGGATCGCAATTGGTCAGCGACGTCCACGCCATTCATATTGTGATTGTAGTCATCGACTACTTTGGGAATTTTCAATTTTTTTTTTGATTCTGAACCAAAAACTGCCTGCACTTTTGCTGCATTAGTACTCGTTTCTCTCGGTCGTCGTCTATCTCGTTTGATTTCCCATTCTTCACCTACAAGACCGTGAATTGTCGACAGCATTGTAACTGGCCCATTGTCTTGCCAGAAAATAGCCAATACGCTATTCACTTCAACACCAGACCGGATGTCCCAATTTAATTTAACACCTTTATCCACTTTTAATTCCTTTGGAAACCCGGATGCCGTTTTTCGGATAGTTCCACAAGCCCCAACACCCATTTGTCTAAGATGCTGAAAGAGAGGAACGCTGGTGAAATAATTATCCATGTAAATATTGTACGGAAATCGTTGGTATGTAAGTTGTTGAACGAGGTGAAGAACTAAAGACCCAACTTGACTAAGACCATTCACTTTAATCGCATTATTTGGGGCGACGCGTGATGTTGGCAGAAAAGTGTAAGTGTACCCAGATTCGCACAAAGAAAAAACCTTAAAACCTTCTGGAATAGGTTTATTTTTCATTCGAACTGTGTGGATGCTTCTACCGGAAAATCGAATCATTATCTCATCCACTGAAACATTGGAGCCCGGTGCGTAGTACTGCTTTGAAGCCTCACGAACATGTGAAAGCAACGGTTCTACCTTTTCAAAATAATTTTTTAATAGTGTTGTGGGGGCGGGGGGATAAATGTGAAGAAACCTCTTCACTAATTCAAAGCGTTTTAATGATATTAGCTTGGAAATATGATGTACTGGGAGTCTTGGATTATCGTTCCAATATTGGTCAAGGGACGGTAACTTGAAAAGTCCCTGGTATATGACCAGAGCAACCCAAACAAGGAGTTCTTTATAGGTTATGTCCTCCCATCGTCTACCGGTGGCTCCTGTGCCTTTTGTTTTAGCATACTCATTCGTATTTGCGACTATTGTGTCCATCATGGACATTGAAAAAAAAAAAATCGATCGGTTTGGAAACACCAACATTTAGATGTGGTGGCAACCGAATGCTCGCATGACACAATTGGCTTGGGTGAACCAGTGGTTCGAAGTTAGGTGGTGGTAGCGGCAATTGTGGGGCTTGTTTTCGTTTTCTCTTTTGGACACTTCTTGTGTCTGTTGCGGCATTTTCGTCTTCGTCCTCATCCTAATTATCTGAACCCGGGTCACTTAAAGAATGTTGGCGAAATGTTAAAACTGGTATATATTCATCATCGTCGTCAGCATTTATTTCCTTGTTTACAAGAAGAGATGACGACGAACTTGCAAACGACGAACTTTTATATAGTGAAGCCTTTGAAGACATTTTTTTTCTTTTTTTTTTTTGGGGCAATGGCGATTTTATGCAGAGCGATCATATGATCATGTGCAAGATTTATCAAGTTACCTAACATTGCATCATAATGCATAAGAGGTGCTGTGAAATAGGAGATAATTGGTTATGTGGCAAACTCTAATTCTAGCTTAATAATGTAGGGGACAAGCTTAGATAAATCGGGCATGGGCACACAAAAATTAGAAAAAAAAATTTTAGCGGGCAAATTTGCCTGCTAGACGGTTTAAGGGATACTATAATACTGGTAATACTAGTAATACTGGTAAAACTGGCAATACTAATAATACTAATTTTGGTTTTTAAAAACAATTTATTTGGATAGTAAATATATTTAATTTTTTTTATAAAATTAATTTTGTTTTAAATAATTTTTTAATTTAAATGTAAGGTAAGTATAGGTATTATAATGCAGTACTATTTATATTACACATGTAATAACATGTAATTCAGTAATCAGAATTAGATAATTTTACTACTATTTGATTCATTTCGATAAGAAATTGAATAGTAGTAAAATCATTTAATACTGATTACTAGATCACAAGGTATTGATGCTAAATAAATAAATAAAATTTTTAATTTTAAGTTTTAATAAACTTAATTGTAGTATATTAATAGTAGCTTTTTATTAAGTGAATTAACTTTATTATTAAACCAATTTTGTTTACTATAACAAATTCTACTTAGCTCTAAATTTTTATAAAAATCAGATAATACAATAGTCTACCATATTATTGTGGACACTTTTTAAAAATTTATTACTCGGAATCAGATAAGTGAAACAGCACGAAATTTATGTCACGTGTTCAGTAGATCCCAAAATATAATATACTAAAATTTCATGCAATTTAATTAGATTTCACTAAAGTTATACAAAAAAATCATGAATATAGTTTTTTTTATTTGACTGAAAATCCAAATTCAAAATTTTTTTTACTTATATATATATATATATTTTTTTACAAAACATAAAAATTATTTCTATTTTAATGCTTTATAGGTCCTCCTTTGCTTTAACACAAGCAGCAACCCGATCAAGCATACCTGCAATTAGCTTATGATAATACTCAGGTAGTACATCAATTCATGCCTTTTTAGGATGTCTGGGCCTTTTTTTTTGCTTCTGCCCACCTGACAAAACTTTTGAATAATATTTTGCACTATGAAATTGTTGTATCCAACAGCTGCTACGATAGTACAAACTGAATCATCTTGCTGTTGGCCATAATAGGACCCCAGACATCTCTCATATAGGTCATATTTGGATTTTGCCAATTTTGGCTCAATTTGCTGAAAACTACAACCTACATTTTTTTTAAATAACTTTGATCCAGTAATCTGAATTGAATGAACTTTTTTTTGTTAGATGCGCCTCACTAAGAGCTTCATTTTAAAAAAAATTTATTCAAATTTGACCACTCGATGCCAAGATAATTGCCAAAAACTGTTTTTTTACTTCTTAAATTTCAGGGGTTTTTGCTAAAAACTTAAAATATAACCTCTATACTAGATGTCCAGGGTCCTGCCATAATTTAGTGCACCTCTTTGGTCTTCTGTTAAATGTTTACAACTACTCATTGTTTTGTGAGAAAAAAAGATACGTATTATTATACTGATCTGTTATACAAACTTAGTCTTTTTTATACTGCATTGCATTGGCACAATGTCATACTACATATTGGCGAAATTTTAAGCTAATATAAATCAATATGATCTTCATGAGTTTTTTAGTAAATCCAGAAAAATCTAAAAATTGATTTTTGGTCAAATCCAAAAATGGAAGTTATCAAATTTCCTGTATATCTTCTATATGATCTAATAAAATCATGTGAAATTTTAGTATGTTGTACCTTGAGAACTGCTCAAAATGTAATATAAATTTTGTGCTATATTTGCTTATCCAAACCTGACTTATAAATTTTTAAAAAGTGTCCACAATAATATGGTAGACCACTGTAGTTATTTGTAAAAAACTTACCTGTACCATAATAAATTCTTTTGGTAAAAAAACATATGTTTAAAAATCAATCAATCAAAATTATCTAATTTTTATAAACATTTGGAATAAACAATAGTGAATAAAATTGCTTATTTAATTAAGGTCAATTTATTTATAAAAAATTTGATAACAATGCATCTAAGTTATTTTTAGTCTTTTAAAATTTAATCTTTTATTGCTAGTATCTTGTAATATAGTAATTAAAATAAAATTATTCTGGTACTATTTAACTCATCTTATTGAAACAAATCAAATAGTACTAAAATTATTTGAATCTGATTGCTAGATTACATAGTGTGCATATAATTGATACATGTATAATAATTTGATAATTTTTTAGCTTTGTATTTTAATTATATAATCTAGTAATTAGAATCGGTATTAACCAAATTATCTCGATATAATAACAAAAATATTTGATTTTGATTATTAGATTATATGTTAATAGCTAGCTATAAAAGTTACTTGTGCTATAATACATATACTTATCTTAGGGCCATGTCATTAATTACCTGATTATTTTTTATCAGAGGCCTACCCTCTCTCTCTTTCTTAATATATATATAGTCAGGTTCTTATATATAATTTCAACTTTTTTTTACCCTTCCTCCTCTAAAAAATCACCTGATTTTTTCACTCCCTTTATGATTTTGAAATTTATTACAGTCATATACTGTTATACCTCTTTATAATTACACTTTTGTGTGAAGCAAAATTTGTGATTATATAGAGTGTAATTATAAGTAAAAAATTTTTATATTTATTTATTTACTAAAAACAATCTGATTGGTCAATTTTAAACTAATAATTTCTTTATTAGCTAATACTTTTGTATCTATTATGAATATTTAGTTGTTATTTATATTTATAAAAATAAGTATACTATATATGTTCGAAAATAAAGCTATTTTTTTAGGCAAAAAGTTATGGATAGCTTATTTTTGAATAAGAGGTTTTTTAGTAATTACAAGTAGTTGCTATATAGTAAAGTCCAAATATTACTATATAAACTGATTATAAGTACTTAAGTAAATATTTTTAAGAGATCAAAATGATATTATCTAAACTTTCATAAAAATCAGAGAAGTTTTTATTATTTAACTTTAATTTTAATATATTTTTTTAACAAAATTTTAATTTTTTTATCAAATATAAAAATTAAAAATCAAATAATAAATTATTCTTAATTTGCTAAAAATTATATAGTATATGTATTGTAGTCTCTTGAATAAGTTTACATAAGCAATGATAAAATGATTTATATAGTAGAATTTGGTTTTACTATATCAACTATTGTTGATCAGAAGTAGTTTATTTTAGGTAGTAGCCTATTTTTGACATATATGGTATATTTAAATATTAGATTCTAAATTTTTATTAGTAAACATTGGTTCAGGCATTGAGAAACACATAGATTATAATTATAAAAGGTAAATACTATATTTAATATTTGATTACATAAAAATATATGATAGTAATTATATATGTATTGCTATTATAAAAAGAGAATTTATTATTTAGAGGTATAATTAGTGTGATTGTATAGAGGTTGTGATTATAAAGGGACAATTATAAAGAAATATGACTATAGTAATAAAACTATTCAATATTATATCATTTATATTTTATTTACTAATACCAAACTAAATATTTCAGCACAGTAGTGATCAAAATTAAAATATTTTAACTTGCCAAATAGCACATCTATTTCTACAGGTGTGTCACCTTATTTGGCAGTTCATTTTCATAACTGTATTTTAATAATTTTGGGCTTATCAGAATTATCTCAAAGAGATGAACATTTGGTAATAAAATTATTTAACATGGACTAGTAGATCAAAAGCTATTTAACTTTAAAATTTTTAAAAAAATAAGCTCTACTTATAAATTATTCAAATTGGCCCATATGATAGTTATATTAGCTATACTATTAATATTAAAGTACTAAGCAATTATTACTACAAATCAGATCCTAGTGCAATTAGATAGTATCATAATTTTTTAAAACAATATAACTGGATATTGTATAGATAGTAATAAAAATATGTATTTTGACTAAGCTTTAAGTTACAGGAATATTAAGGCTAAGCAGGTGGCTAAGGCTTAGCAATTTTGAAAAATTAAATATTTATTTTTATATGTAGGGCCTGTCAATTAAAATACGGCTTATAGCTTTTTTTCCATTTTGAAAAATCATAACAACAAGAATGATCTATTATTAGTAGAACCTGTTTGATTTACATGAATTAGCCAATTATATAAGCTCTTTTCTGTGACTATGCAGCAAGGATCACAAGCTAATATCTAAAATCTATTTTTAGATTGCTTCTATTTACTAGTGATACAGGTTGACCCCGGCCCAACAGCCGGGTCGATGGGCGGGTCGACCCTCAGCCCGCACCTTTGTGGGCCGGGCCAGTTGGTAAGAGAAGTGTTAGAATCGATTATCTTCTAAAGCATATTTCTGACCAGGAATTAAATAAAAATCGGCTAGTCATTTATAATAATGTAAGAGAATTGGCTTATTTAGGTGATAAACTGCAAATAGCGAATATACTCTAAGTATAAGAATGTTCAGAGACATAGACAATCAATCAACATGAAATACTAACATGCTGGAATTTTTCTCAAGGACAAAAAGAATAAAAAATTAAATCATTTAATATCACTAAAATTCGATAAAAAACTAGCTTATAGCTTTTTACACGTTTAATATAGATAAATGTTGAATGATTCTGATCAGAAAAAATTACACTAGCAAAAGGTCGGCCCAGTCGACCGGTCCGAGTTGTTTTTGGATCAGCCACGGCCTGCGATTTTTTCATCGACCCGTATCACTACTATTTACATATTGCATTTAGAAAATAAGTATTGACAAAAATTTTATTATATAAATTGATGCTTTAAATGCTAAATATATAATTAAATGCATGCTTTATTTAATAGTATTATTAATTCATTTTTTGCAAAAATGCTATAAACTGTGTTTTAATTAACCACTCTCCATATATAGGTTTCTTTTATTTATTTATTATATATAATACTAAGAAAAAGGCAAAGGTACTAAAAATAGAGTATAATTGTAGACAAAATAATTAGATGAATGTCTGAGAGAGAAATATGTTGGTATAGGAATTAGTATTGATATATGACTAGATCATAACAGGTCATATTACTAAGTTCAATTGCAAAACTTACATTTTTGATACTCCTGTACTTACTTTTTTGATATTTCTAAATGTACTCCAAAAATTTTATTACTTTTTTGAAATACAGTAATTTTAAAAAATTCACAAGACCACTGCAATTAAAATTGACCAATAGAACTGCAGGTAAGATTCTAATAAAAAACTTTAAGTTTTTTTAATTAAAACTAATTTTTTATTATATTATTTATTTGAATTTCTAATAAAAGTTGTAGAGAAGAAAATTACTATTCAATAGTAGTAAACCCATCAAAATTTCTTAGTGTATTTTGGGATATGAGTAAAAAAATTGCAAAAGTTTTTTATCTAATACACTTATCCAATTTTGATGATCTTATTACTGTTAGAATTGTAACTTTCTTCTCTATGGTTTTCACTAAAATCCAAGTAATGTTGAGATAATAAAAAAATTATTGTAATCTTACCTCAATTCCAATGACCGATTTAAGTGTGGCAGTCACGTAACTTTTTAAAATTGTTGAACAGTATCTCAAAAGGGGGGACACTTAAAGCATTTTACTTATTTGCGCGGGTAACACAACCCAAAAAATGAATTCCGATTTTGTAAATAAACTAAGTGTGTGAGATAAAAATTTAGGGTTAGAGCCTTAACGTTAGAGACTATAGGGTTAGAGTGATGCTTAATATACGTAAATTTTCATTCCCGTCATTTTTAATTAGTGCACCAAGATCGATTTAAACATTAGTTTTTGCGTATTTTCGCTTTTTTCTTCTTTTACGCGTGTTCGAATTCTTCGTCGGGCTGATCCGGAATAGTCAAAATTTACACTCTCCGATTGGCTATTTCCTCTCCAGGAGCTTGTATTACCCGCGCAAATAAGTGGATGCCACTTAAAGCAGGTCCATCATGAAGTTAAATTAACATTAAAGTTAGGGTCAGTTTGAGTCTATAGGGGCTAAAGTTAGAAAGCTTTGTATGTAAAATTGTCCCTCTGACATTTTTTCTTAATGGACCAAGAAAGGTTTAGACACTTGTTTCTTGTATTTTTTTTACTTTTTTTGCTTCGTCAGGATGATCTGTGTAAACAAAAACTTGCGATTTTGATTGGTCGTGCAAAACAGAAGATCTCGTGATGGACCTGACCTGGCTTTAAGCGACCCCAAAAAAAGTAATAAATTTTTGGGTACATTTAGATGTATAAAAAAAGTAAGTACAGGAGTATCAAAAACGTAAGTAAGTTTTTGCAGTTCAATTAGTGAAGTCATATGACAATGGGACCATACATCACAATGCACTAATTGAACTTAGTAATATGACCTGTTATGACTGGTCATGTGCCAACACTGATAGGAATAGCTAAGCGTAGTTAAAAGAAATCCAAAAGGTTAGAAATGCTAGAAATAGATAAACAGTGATCATGTATCCAATGTTCCTTTTAAGATCTCTTATTTATCTTAAAAGTATAAAAGAGGTACCTATTCGCTCTTCTAATAAAGACTTCAGACTTTGATAGCTTGATTATATAGAATATAATAGAATCGGATTCATTGTTGCATAAGCTTAAGTGCTGTATTTGTTATCACTTTCTTATTCTAACCATTAAGATTCTTGATGATCATATTGCACATTGATAACCTCCCTCCCGATATTATAAATTAATCACATCAAGTATTAATTATTACTAGTATCACCAGTTTTACTAATTTACCAGTTTCATCAATTTCACCAGTATCACCAGCATCACCAGTTTTATTAGTATCGCCAGTTTCACCAGTTTCACCAGTATCACCAGTATCACCAATTTCACCAATTTCACCAGTTTCACCAGTTTCACCAGTATCACCAGTATCACCAGTTTCACCAATGCTGATTGGTGATTGGTGAAAATCGGTGCAAAATTACAGTTTAGTTTCTTTAGTAAATAAACAAACATCCGATATCCAAGAATATTTGTGTACCAAATACCCAAATATACCCTTAATTCAGAAATTACAGAAATACAAATCCGGCAAACAAATGCTATACTACAGTACTATAGATTGTCATGCTGAAAGTACTCTTAAATTAAAATTTCATCGCATACTTATGAGTACGTGTTTTTATCGTTAATAAATCATGGCAAATTCTTCACAAGAGTGGCTTGAAAAAGCTATATCTGAAGGGCATATTAACAAACTTGATTACAACAAGTTTACCTATTGTTCGAAAATTGGCGATGGAGGTTTTGGAACTGTTTCTAAATACGAATGGAAAGAATGTGAATTAACAATCGCCCTTAAGTGCCTTAAAGCTGATTCAAATATAAATAAAGATATTATTCAAGAATTTATTGATGAGGTATCGTCTATTTTGTAAAATCTGCTACAGAATATAATATTGCATTTATTAATTTTTATATATTTTGTACAATAAAGCTTATGCTGTTACGAAAAGTTTGTTATCATCCACATGTTATTCAATTTTACGGCGTTACTAAAGGCATGACTTTTTAGCTTGCAAAAGTCTAAATTAATTTATATTAAAAAGTCTAAAATATTTATTTTAAAAAATAGTTAGTAGTGGATTTTACATGGTTTTACAGTTTGCAGATGGTGGAAATTTGCGAGAATACTTAAGAAGAAGTTTTATACAATTGCAATGGACAAATAAACTATGTATTGCAAAGGAAATAGCACATGGTCTTATGTTTTTACATAATCATGATATTGTTCATCGAGACCTTGTAAGCATATGTATTACGCTATTTGAAAAGTTTTTAATTTTACTAATACCTACAGTATATTGCTTCAATTCACATTATTAATTCGTAGCATTCAAAGAATATTTTAATTCACCAAGAACGAGCTATGATCGCGGATTTTGGATTAGCAAAACAAATGGAGGAACCATCAATGGCCTCAAACTCAATCATTTGTGGAATGCCGGCGTACACAGAGCCTAATTGTTTCGTGAACAACAAATACAAACGTGATAAGAAATCTGATATCTATAGTTTCGGAGTAATCCTCTGGGAAATTTCAAGTGGAAAGCCACCATATCAAGACTTATCAATATTTATGCTTGGTGCTCATATACTCGAAGGGAACAGAGAAAAACCGATAAAAGACACGCCACCTCAATATGTTAATCTTTATGAACAATGCTGGGATAAGGATCCTACCGTTCGTCCAGAAATAGAAACAATTTTTAAGACTTTAAAGCAACTTATTTCTAAAGAAAAATCAATTCAAAATAATAATTTGACCGAATATATAGATTTTAATGAAGGTTTGTCTTCAGATATCTCAGATATACGAGATTATGCAATACGTTCTGATTCACATGCATCATCACTTTATTTACCTGATACAATTAACATTGGGTTTTCGAATATTGATTGTCAGAAGGTGAGATTATTAAGGTGAAGTAAGACTATATTCATTGTTAGATCTGAATTTCTAACGAGTTATCATTAAATAATACTTCAACCGACAGCATGTATCGCAAAAGTAAATATAAATTTTAATTATCATTATTGAATGAAATGAGCTAGTATTAATGCTTTTCAATTGATTGGATAAATTATATAAACTGTTAGGAACCTCGATGTTAGAGTTGTTGTTGGTAAGAAAACTTTGAATAAAATTATCCTCGCTTAATATAGTCTTCTGATTTGTTATTTCGATGTTAGCTATTGGTAAGAATAATTGAAAGCATGACAAAATTGCCAAAGAATTATTACCATTGACGATAATTATTTTATTGTATGATTTTCATTGAATAGATTTTGGAACAACATATTCAGTATGCTTTTATACTATTTTTTTAAAAAATTTAATTTTATAACTTATAAAATAAAAATAAATTTTCATTGTAATTTTATCTTAGGGATTTGCCTATGCAAGTATGCAAAATCTAGAAAGAATAACTAATAGCACGTGGCCAGGTCTTAATGGGCGATACAAAAACAATACGGTACTAAAATATGATGAAAGATTTAATGTAGAAGAATGGGGATTCCCAGCTCTTGTACAACAACCTTCAAAGAGAGAAGTTAGAACTCGCTATTCAATGATTGTCGAGTTATTTAAACTTCATTTAGGCATATTCCTGACCATGCAAAAAAACCCCGCCTACCTAAAGGATTGGATTACAGGAAGGCCATTACAGATTACTTAAAAGAAATGGGTACGTATGTATTGCAATTTTATAATATACATATTTTTTTAAACAACTATAATACATTTTAATTTGAAAATAGGCAAAGTAAGTCATCTCTAATTTTGTTACAAAATCATGGAAAATATTCCATTGTAAATAATTGATTTATGTTTCAAATAATAGTTAATTAAAGAAACTATAGACATGCATTGGCCAAATATTAATTTCATGAAACAAACACTGTTAATTATGACAGTTCCAGCAGAATTCGATCATTGTGCATTCGCTATAGTCAGACAGTGCGCCTACAAAGCAGGTAAAATAAAAATAAATTTTTAAGATAAATTAAAGATAAGCAATGCTCATTATTAACTCGGAATAGATTTAATTCCTACTCTGTCATCGGAACAATTAAACTTTTCTACCGAACGTAAGTTAACATACTCATTATTTTTACAGGTGATGTCAAAGAATAACAAGATGGATATTAAATACCAAATGATTTACTATCATAGTGTAGTACTTATCTAATATGATTGGTGATTGGTTTACTACACGTATGTACGTACGTCGATCATTTTATACATCAGTGTAATAATTTGAGGGGGCTTCTAACTTTTTTTCCTACTAAGTAAATCAAGTTCTGTAACTTTTAAATAACATATTATTAATATATCTTCAAAACCTTGCAACCAGATTTTAATTATAATGACTCGCTAAATTTCAGTTTTTTTTTTAAAAAAATTCATTAATATTTGTTGCTTTTGCTTTAAACTTGACAGAATTTGGCAATATAATTTGAAGTTTTATTATTATATATATATTATTTAAATTACAGAACTTGATTTTTTTGTAAGAAAAGTTAGAAAAGTTAGAACGGCTTAGAACTTTTATCTCGTACGTAGGGCTGTAAATCGATTCTAAAAATTAGAATCGATGATCGAATCCCTAAAATCGTTTTAGAATCGATGATCGAATCTTTTGATTTGTCATACTGAGCTTTAATCTGTTTTGTACTGTTAAATGCTATAAGTTATTTATAAATAATATAAATTTAATTTTTATTTAATGCATAAAAAAGTAATAAATAGAATAAGGGAGAAGTTATTTGTAGCCGTGGCTACATGTAGCCGAAATCAAAAATTATATATATCTCAAAATTTTACTAGGGTAACCCTGTTGTGTTACTAAGCAAAAATGCTCCTCTCAAGATTTTACCTTAAACCCGACCAAAACCTAACCCTAACCCTAAACCTAACTCTAACTCTAATACCTAATAATAATAATTCTAATTCTAACCCTAACCCTAACATTAAGGCTGCAAAATTTTCTATAATCCATAGTACGGCTACATGTAGCCTATGGCTACACATACATTAATTCATAGAATAATTATATAAAATAAAATATAAATTAGAGAAAAAAGCGAATGGTAAAAAAAACTCCACTCTAAAATCAAATTATTTTTTAATCTATCATCATTTAATTTATTATTTTCAATTAACTGTTAATGAAGTATTTTGTTGTTTTTCAAGTTGACAACGTTTAGCTCTTGTTGTAGTAGCCATATTGATACGAACAAAAAATAAACTCTCAATTAAATTTTTTGTAACGAGACCTTTTGAGAAATTTTACCCCTATAGAAAATCTACAATGGGATATATTCGTAAAAGAAAAAGAATATTTATATATTTAAAAACTATTATAAAAAATAGAGTACATTCGATAATTAAAATCTTTATGCTTATTATTTGTATTCAGCCATTTTATAATTATTAGTTTTATACTTACGGACTATTACAATGTTTTAATAAATATTCTTTGCTTTTAGATACATAAGAAAATATAATGCTGTGTTTGTTATTAAAAAAGATAAGACACATAAGCCTATCATTTGTACTAAGCTATTCTATAATATTTATTTAATACTGTCGCTAATTTTTAATATTCTCGGTTTTTAGATAAGCACATAAAAAATATAAACGATTGCGTTTGTTACTATTTAACTTATTATTTTTTCAAAGCCTCTATAGCTATCTGAAATCTTATCGTTGTAACTTATTAAAAATTATAAGGCTTATTATGTTTTTAAACTTTAAGCCTATTGTTTTCAATAATAAGCATAACTTTATATTTTTTACACATACACTTAAAACGAAGAGAATATTATCAAAAATTTATGCATTTAAATATTTAATATAAAACGATTATATATTTAGAATCGATTCTAAATCTTAGAATCGATTTCAGAATATTTAATCGTTTGTAAAAACGATTAAAACGATTATACAGAATGAGAATCGATTCTAATTCGATTAACGATTAAAACGATTATTATAGAATCGATTTACAGCCCTACTCGTACGTATTACAAAAAAATCAAAAAATGATAAATACAAGTGTGATATGAGCGTTCATTATTGCGAGATCATATGACTTTATTGCAGATCCACGTGTAATTTGTTTGTTTTCTATTTTGGGTTAGTCAATGGTTTTTTCTGTGATAAGCGGGTTAGATGCAGGTTTTTCGGGTGTTAGATTATGTCTGCATATGATTTATTGTTGACGGGGTTTTTATGAATTTCAGGCATTAGGGCATGAAGGAATTTTTCTAGCATGTGAACGGTGCAGAAAGTTTGGGGGTAAATCGGAACTAGTTAAAAAGGAAGTATGTTTTAGTAAGGAAAGGGTTATATTTCGTTTTGCTATCGCTCGCCTTGAAGGGCTGACTCTATCGTCCCACCCGTGCCCCCCAGTAATGAAATTAAGGCTCCACGGCTGAGTGGCAGTGCAAGGACCTTTGATAGTGGTGTCAGGCTCTGCGGCTGGATAACAGTGCAAGGACCTTCGATAGTTGGTGTACAGGCTCTATGGCTGCACAGGCAGTGCAAGGACCTTAGAAATTGAGTCAATATATATGTAGAAGTACACTTCATTCAGCAACTCGATACTCGTCTTTAGCTATATAGACGACTGTTCCGCCCTTATGGTCTGCTCTTGGGTTTATTGGGTTTAGGTAATGGTTGATTGGACAGGAAGGTTAAACGGTTCAATCACGAGTATGGGGTTTCTTTGGATTGGTCAGTAAGGTGACCTTAGTAGTATAGTACGAATGTTATGTGTTTATAGTTAGAGCCTATTTACGATAGCGAGCCTATTTCCCATATGTTTTTTCTTCGATTAGCAATAAAGTCTTATGATTGAGCAATAATAATAAACTAATTAAATGATGTGCATTTTTGAAATCTGTATATACTATATTTTGATTGGTTATTAAATAAAAAATTTTAAATTTTAAATTAGCAAAAATAGACCCGGCCGGGATATGAAACCCAGAAAATTTACTTTGCTTGGCCTAATACACATTTTGGTAGCAAGGTTTTTTTTTTAAGTTTCTCTATAGCAGCAGGCTTTAACTTTAATTATTTGACAATATCTACAATGAATAAATGTATATATATATATATTTTTTTTTTTTAAAACCCGAAGCTTCATGAGCCCAGGGACGTCATGTGACGCTCTTTATTAAGGTCTTTTTACATTACATATACATTCGGGTTTTCCTAGCTAAACTATACCACCCTCCAATCGTCCGCTTAACCTGGCTGACTCCAGCAGGCCCACCACGCCAGTGCCCCATACCTATTGGATCATAGGCAGCTTTAAGGAACTCAATATTCTGCCTGGTCGCTTTGTAGATTGGCCGTTTTTCATCTTCCCCGGGAGCTACATTCCATTTTTGGTCGGTGTAGTGTCGTCAGGTGCCCCGTACATATTTTCTTTGTTTTCTTGTACTTATTCTTGTTTTCCTTTTATAGTGGATAGTCCTTATATTTACGACGTTTCTTGTCAGATTTTTCCTTTTCTGGATGCCGCATGACCAAAGTGGCTATGTCACGCAACTCATTGACGTTGTAGTACCTTTTCCGTAAATGGGGAGAAGTGCAATTCCTCATCATAGATCCTTACTATTCGTAATCCCAACACGGTTTTTGTCATCCACTGGACTCGAACCGGCGATCTTGCGAATACGACCCCGGAGCGCTAACCACTGCGCTATCCGACCCAGGGTCATTATATTACATATTTTATATAATAAAGCTGTTAATAACTTGTTCAATTATAAGTTTACAATCAGAATTTCCCACCTCAGCAAGTTTTTGAATATAAATTAGTGCTTTATATTCATCCTTTTCAACTCCAATTCCATTTTGATAACAATTTACGTGACACATTCCATTAATGTGACCCATTTCGGCGGATCTTTTATAATGAATAAACGCTTTACGTTCATCCTTTTCAACACCAATGCCATACTTATAACAAAAACTAACATAATATATACATAAAAATGCCCATCTCAGCAGATTTTTGATAATGAATAAACGCTTTATTATCCTTTTCAACTCCAAGTCCGTTTTGATAAAAGTATCCAATTATAAACATTCTATCACTGTCTTTCATTTCAGCAGATTTTTGATAATAAATAAATGTTTTACGTTTATCCTCTTCAACTCCAATACCATAATGATAACAATAACCAACATAAAAAACTCCTTTAACATGCCCCATGTCGGCTGATTTTTGATAATAAATAATGTTTTATTTTTATTCTTTTAATTCCAATCCCATTTTGATAACAGCTGCCAAAATTATATATTGCTTCAACAAGTCCCATATCAACAGATTTTTGATAATAAATATATGCTTTACGTTTATCCTCTTCAAATCCATCACCATACTGATTACAAATGCCAACATTATATATTAATTCAACAAGTCCCATATCAGCAGATTTTTGATAATAAATAAATGCTTTACGTTTATCCTAGTCAACTCCATCACCATACTGATAACAATAACCAACATAAAATGCTCCTTTAACATGCCCATATCGGCTGATTTTTGATAGTAAACAAATGCTTTATTTTTATCTTTTTAATTCCAATCCCATTTTGATAACAACTGCCAACATTATATATTGCTTCAACAAATCCCATATCAGCAGATTTTTGATAATAAGTAAATGCTTGAATTTCATCCTTTCTAATTCCAATCTCATTTTGATAACGATAACCAACATGAAAAGTTTCTTTATCATTTCCCATATCAGAAGATTTTTTATAATGAATAAACGCTTTACGTTCATCCTTTTCAACACCAATACCATTCTGATAAAAATATCCAACATAATATACTCCATCAGAATGTCCCATTTCGGCAGATTTTTGATAATATATAAATGCTTTATTATTATCTTTTTCAACTCCCCAAGTCCGTTTTGATAAAGGTGCCCAATTGTAAACATTCCATCACAGTCTCTCATTTCAACCGATTTTTGAATATATATAAATGCTTTATGATTATCTTTTTCAACTCAATTTCCACAAAAACAACAGTATCCTGTGTAAAATGCCCCATCATGCCCCATATCGGCTGATTTTTGAAAATAAATAAATGCTTTATGTTCATCTTTCTCAACTCCATTACCATACTGATAACAATAACCAACACAATATGTTCCATCGGCATGCCCCATCTCAGAAGATTTTAATAAATAAAAGAAGGACTTAGATTTATCTATTTTTTACTCCAATTCTTTTATTATAACAATGTCCGAGATCAAATGCACTGTTAGCGTGTCCCATCTCAGCGGACTTTTGATAATAAATAAATGATTTATATTTATCCTGTTTTTTAACTCCAATTCCATAATGATAACAATGTCCAACTCGATATATTCCATCAATACATCCCATACTAGCAGATTTTTCTAATAAATAAATGCCTTATATTCATCTTTTCTTATTCCAATACCATTTTCGTAAGTGCAAGCAACGTTAAATGCAGCAATCCCATGTTGAAAGATAGTTTATAAGTATTACTTATGAATGACTCAAATTCATACTCATGTTCATGCATGTCGACAGCCTTTTGAAAATGAATGAATCCTTATGTTTATTTTTTTCAACTCCAATTCCTTTTTGATAACAACAACCTTCACGACCCACTCCATAGGCAAGCCCCATATCAGCGGATCTCTTAAAATGAATGAATGCCTTATGTACATCTTTTTCAACTCCAGCTCCCTCAAAATAACAATATCCAAGAAAATATATTCTATACATTTTTCCCATCTCATCAGACCTTTGAAAATAAATGAATGCTTTTTGTTCATCCCTTTCAACTCCGAACCTTCTTGATAACAACGTCCAAGACATGCCATTCCATTTGAATCTTCCATCTCAGCAGATCTCTGAAAATGGATGAAAGCCTTATGTTTTTCAACTCCAGTTCCAGTGAGATAACAAGTACCAATTTGACATACTGATGCAGAGTCTTCCATACTAGCAGCCTTTTGAAAATACAAGAGTGCTTTATGATCATCCTTTTCGACTCCGAGCCCAGCCTGATAATAAGCTCCAAGGAGGCCTATCTTCTTGGAATTCTCCATATTCTCCATCTCGTTAGACTTTTGAGAATGAATAAACTTTTTACATTCATTTTTTTTAACTTCGTTTAAATCATCTTGTGAGATGAATGAATCAATAATTAGTAAGCTTTTATTATTTTCTAGCTTTTCTTGGTTAACTTTATATTCGAGAAATTTTATTAGGAAAAAAGCAACAGAGTTAAAAATTGATTTAATTGAAATTAATTTACAGCATCACAAAGTAGTTATTACTTAGATGATTGGATTTGTCAAAATTAACGACATTTTTACATAATAGGGGACCAAACTTCCTGCTAGTATAAATGGTTATCGTGATGTGAGCTGGAATCGATTTGTTGGACTTCAAACAATTTTTAATTGTTTCATCGAAACTATTTGTGTGACTATATCTGTTGAAATATTGTTTAAAATGTTACTGTTCCACATATTTAGAGTGTTATATACATCTTTAGAAGTTGGCCTTTTGGTTGGTTGAGCATCCCAACGATTTGTTATTAGTTCTTTAACTAATTTTGGTACATTCTTTGGAATAATTGGACGTAAACCATGATAAATATCATTTAAAAGATTGATATCATGTGGAGTGTCGTGATAAACTAGAAGACCTGATGCTATTTCTTAAGCAATAATTCCAAAAGAATATACATCAAATGCTGTACTATACGTTTTATTTCCAGTATATAACACTTCCGGTGCTACCGTATATATGGCATTATATACCACATATTTTATCATTTGATCCCAATAATAGCTAATGCTGAAAGTCCTAGAACTGCAATAAATATTATGTAGTAGTATATTTCCACTATGTAAATCTCGGTGAATGAGGCCTTGAGAATGAATAGTCTTAAGATCAGAAGCAATTGAAGTCAACAGGATTAATTTCTTTTCCCATTCCATTTGCGATACAAAATAAGGATTCTCGCGTAAAGAGCCAATTGGCAGATATTCTAAAACGAGAACATAATCTTTAGAGACTTCATCTTTTGATATGCCAAGCATTCAAAAAAGTTTAAGTTTTAAGGCCAAAATCACAATATGCCTTTAACTTTTAGTAATGAAAATTAATTTATTGTTGCTAAATATTCATTAATTGATAATTATAATGATTAAAAAATATTACCTCATTAATAAATTCTTTACTACAACCTTTTGATCCGTGAAGAAATTTAAGTGCAACGGTCATTTTACGATGCTGTTTTTGATCATCCCATTCAGAAGAATAAACGGTTGAATATCCGCCTTCTCCCATCATGTTTAGATTTGTAAGTTTATTATATTCAATCCATTGAATTGGGTATTTATTTTCGATGATCATTTTTATAAAAGTATCATCAACATCAAATTTTTTATCTTCATTCATCTGTTGCTAACAAGTAAATAGATCATAGATAATTATAAGTTTAAACATTATGGTTGAATTATCACGTAACAATAGAAAACATTAGAATTTACCTGATGTTATACCTGATTTATCGTTCTCCCTAATTAATCACAATATTTGAAATTATTAACAAGTATATGTAACAAAATAATTCATACATGAAAAAAATATAATGACAAAAAATTATTACATTTGATACCAATATTCGGTTTTTGTAAATCCTTTAACATTCCATTCCATTTCGATAGCAATCACCAACTTTTTTCATCGGACATTTCCGAATTGTCCTATGCAATTCCGACGTACTATGTGGCGCAGCTATGGTTGTCACTGCACAATGTCCGATCACGTTGCATAGGACAATTCGGACAATTTTCCAATGTCCGATGATATGTCCGATGCTGATTTGCACATGACCAAGGCGAAAATTATATAAAAAATTGATTTAATTTAGTGTACATACATTTATTGGTTACAAGAAAGAAAACATTGGGGCGCCTATGGCGCCCCTGATTTTTTCAATTAATCAATGCGGCTGAGTTGGTGTGCATTTGAATTACCATGATTTCTACCATAAATTTGTAAAAATTCTCTTACGAAACTTGCTTGCTATTCCAGTCTGTGTTTAAGGTTGAGTTAGCTTCATCGGAATTATCACGAGTTACGGTAAACAATTCTGTTACAAAACTTACCCATTATCTCAGTATGTTACTATGGTTGAGCCGATTTGTAATTAAATTACCATTAGTTCTATTGAAAAACGATTCACTACAGAACTTGTTATCGCTCTTTTCAATTTGATCAGTTTGCAAGCTCAGTGAGTCCCACGATTATGATACATATAATGTTACATTTTTCAGATCCCATTTACTATATTAAATATAATAAAAATACCAAAAAGTAATGAAATGGATTCTGAAATATAATGAATTTAGGTAATTGTTTGTATTGTAATTGTAGAACTCACAAAGCTCGTAAAAAACAATCATATAGTGATTAAATTAAACTAAATCGAAAAGAACGATAATGCAGTATACAATGTTTAAAGTTGGTTTGTATTGCAATTACCATGATTTTCATCAAGAGTTATGGTAAACCATTCATTTTTGAAATTATTTGCTAATCTGGTGACCACAGTATGTAATTTAAAGTTGTGTAGATTTTGTGTTTGCATAGAATTTTCACGATTTCTAATGAGTTACATAAGAAAATTTTAAACACTTACCTGCTATTCTGGCGACCACAATGTGGTCAAGTTAGTTGCATTTTGATTTTTGTGGGCCTAATTTGAATTAGTCGAAGTTTTTAGTTTGCATTGGTGAGCTACTATAAAACTATTCTGTTAATGAGAGTTAGTTTGTATTAGAATTATTGTGAATTACTATAAAAAATTCTGTTATAAACCTATTCGATGCACAATACATATTTAATGTTGAGTCTGTATTATGAATTACTATAAGGTTGTGTTAGTTTGTATTGAAAATTATTATGATTTTATCGTGAGATACTGTAAAAATTCAGTTTACTTTACTATTTTGGCAACACACAGCATGCAACTCACTAACGCATGTTATTAAGGTTATCTATATATTAGTTATTCTAACATCCATAAACTATACATAGCAAACGAACGAAAATCAAATTTTAAAAATCATAGATGCCAAATGAGTGTGAATAAAAATAACTGGTCGTTCCTGTATCCTTGATTTTTGAATTTCAATTTTCACGCATTTTTTTTTGATTATCAATTCATCGATTACAAATATGATGACATAAATCATGTATTACCAATGATCATAATCCTTATAAAGTTAGCTGATTTAAATTTTATGATTTTATGCACATATATGCAAGATTGTCCAATCAAATAGTTTAAAAAGGACATTTGCATATTGGCGTCATTTTATAATTTTATAATATAAAAAAATAAAAATAAAAAAAATAATAATTTTAAATTTTATTTTTATTTTTAGCTTGGGAAACTATCCTTGAAAATATATATGTATATGGTTTAAATAGAACCTTTTTGCCATTTGTTCAAACATTCATATGAAAAAAAATTGAATTTCCCACCAGCTGATACATATAAGTCGATTACATTATGAAATGTTTCTAGACTTGGACACTATGGAACAAAACCTAAATAGATTGAATGGATCCCATATCATTTAATTAATCGTAACACATAACAGATAATGATTATGATAAAAAAAATTGTGCCTTATATTATCGTACATACGTATGTACTAATCTTTCAAGGGATGATAAAATAACCATAAGTACAGAATTATTTCACTGAAAAGAGTTGGTTTATTAATAAAAGTATAGATTTATTTATGAAGTTCTATAACACAATGCTTAATAAATGAAAACTCTTGTTATTATTATGATTGACTAAAATCCTTGTTGATTACAGATGCAATTCTATTGGTTATTGTCATATGTTAAATTAAATAACTAATCATATGAAGCGATTTAATATCTTGTGATTAACCAATTACGAGGAAATTCTATGTCCATTGCTTTTGATCAGACATTCAGATAATGGATATCAGACAGATTTTTATTGTCCAAATTCCATTCATGCCAAGAACAAATCCAATCTTAGCAGATTTTTGAATGCCGCATGCACATCCTTTTCAATTCCATACCCACAAAAGTAACAATCTCCTAATGATATGTTCCTTTACCGTGTCTCATATCGTTAGCAGAAATGGCACTGAAACCTTTTTGGCGATTCTGAAAGTTTCAGATTTTGGATTATAGCTTCCGAAACCTTATCCAAAACTCGAAACATCAACTGCAAACCGAATGAAACCTGAAACCTCAACCGAAACCCGAAACTGCCAAAACAACAATATTTATTCTCTCCAAAGTTGGCGCTGAAACACTTTTGTGCCAAATGCGAGTTTCAGGTTTTGGATTATAAATTCTGAAGCCTTATACAAAACTCGAAACCTCACCTGATATCTGAAAGCTCATTCGAAACCTGAAACCTCACCTGAATACCAAAAACTACACAAATCCATATACATTGATTGCATTAATGTATTATATACAGTATCTCTTTCAAATGCACTAATGTATGCTATGTATCTCTTCAATATATATTAATTGCATTGATGTATGTTATATACCTCCTTAAAGAATACAATAAATTTGAATATCCAATGTAATTTGGGCCGGTGCATCCAACAATTTATTGCATTGCGTCATCAGTCCTTTTTGTTGTTATTATTCACAAGTATAACATGACTGGATACAATATCAAGTAATAATAAGTAATTAGTACGTCCATATCTAGAATTAATAAGTTACCACAGAATTAAATAAATTGCTGGTATCAAAAGTCATCAAATACTTATAGAATATTGGAATCAGTTGTATGATATTAAAAATAAAGTTGACCAGCTTTAAAAAAACCAGAACAAATCACGGCAGTGAAAAAAAACATAATTAAAAAAAATGATCTATATAATGTTATAATTTATTCAAAAATAATGTTACATTTTGGGATCATTAAAAATAAATCAACTGTATAATAAATTTTAAAAACTTCAATATTATATTTTTGAGTTTCGAATTATAGGATTGGGTTTCGGATTATAGTTTCAGGGTTTCGGGTTTCAGAGTTTTGATTTTTTTAAAAATCTGAACCTACTGTAGTTTCAGATTAGAACCATTCCGAAACTAGTTTCGGGTAGGTTTCGTTTCGGTGCCATGTTTGATCAGCAGATTCTTTAAAGTAATTGAATGCACTAAGTCTGTTCAATTTTAACTCTATTTCCATGTTAATAACAACGTCCAAAACTTACAATTCCTTTAGCATATCCCATCTCAGCAGATTTTTGAAAATAGATGAATGCTTTGTATTTGTTCTTAGTGATGTCCAAGATGATATATTCCTCCTCTGTTCCCATTTCAGCTGATTTTTGATAAGAAATAAATGCCTTATGTTCATCTTTATTAACTCCAATTCCAAATTCATAACATATACCAAGAATTTTTAATCCATTAACATCTTCCATCTTAGCAGATTTTCTATAATTAATAAATGCTTTTTGTTTATCTTTTTCAACAACAATTCCTTGTTGGTAGAAACTACCTGTCCTTATCCAGGCTGGTACAACTTGATCTGAGTTACCTACCCACCTGTTGGTGACCTGGGTAACACCCACCCACGTCAAATCATTAGCTGGAGTAGAGAAAAGTAGAATGGAAGACCTTAAAATTATACACTTAGAAATTTTGCTAATGTCTGGCTCCAACCTCTGTAATAATAAACTTTTGCAACCCTGAGAACTTTAATTAGTAATTCAATCATTTAATAAAAATATTAAAAGCAAAACTGATTAATAGATTAATTAATAAACTGATTAATAGCTTAACAATTTGATTTTTTTTTTACATTGAAAATTTGATAAAATGAAAAACTCAAGAATTTATGTCTGAACAAAAGATAGCATGAAATGATGCTAAAAGATTGGTTTTGATGATATATGAAAAACAGTTAATAGGCAATTCTCCAGTTAACTGGTTCAAAAAAATTTTTTATATATATAAATTTTACTATAAGTGCGAATGGACAGCGTCTCTATCTAAAACTTTTTTTATACTAAGTTAATCACCTTTCTTGCTTAAGAGACTTTTGTAAAGCTCATTAAAACACTTCTAATGGTAGTTAGAGCGTCAAAATTGGCTTGGTGAATACCAAGATATCTTTAAAAAACCTTTCTTTTATTATATAAATTTCTTTATAAACAATACTATTGTTTGCAAAAAAATTTACATAGTATAAAAAAGTTTTTTAAAGATATCTTAGTGTCCACTAAGCCAATTTTAATACTCTAACAACTATTAGATGCATTTTAATGAGCTTTACAAAAGTCTCTTAAGCCAGAAAGGTGATTAACTTAGTATAAAAAAAGTTTTAGATAGAAACACTGTGCATTCGAACTTATAATAAAATTTATATATAAAAAAAAATTTTTGAACCAGTTGACTGGAGAATTGCCTATTAAGTTATTAAAATACATAATGAATTAACAATAAGATAAGACCTCAAAATTCTATTAGTGTAAAAGAAAATATAGACTAAAATGATAAACAGCCAAGCTCTATTTGAAGTAAATTGATTATCAAAATTTTTTGAATTATTATTATAATTTTATACGCAAATTTATAGGACATGAAAATAGTATTAAGCAAAAATTTGGAATAATTATATTCTTAAAAAAATAATATAAATTAGGATAGCAAATGTTTTTATTACATATTTAAAAACAGTAATGAATATAATCTGTATATATTTAAATTTAGATTTGACCATTCAGATTTAATCATAAAAGTTTTTTACTATCTCTAAACATGAATTACAAATAATATCTTTATTGCATAAAACTGGCATATATTTTTTGGATATTTTACTAGCTTCATTAATTTCATTATCTTTCTTAGTATTGCTATTTTATTAGTTTGTCATTTTGTTATTTAATGTTTATAATTTCATCAACATGAAACTTTCAGGTTTTATCTAGCAACTATATTCCAGTTTCATAATGTATTTGTTTTAAGATCAAATTTACAATATGTTACAGATTGATTTTACAATTGATTGTTAAGTAATTATAGAATTGGTAATTTTTGATAACCATAAATTTTTTTATAAAAGAATTATTCGATTTTGACTTTTTGTATTTTATACAGTATTGGGCTGGACATTGGACATGGACATTGGACCACCCATGTCTAGTCCAGTCCAATCCATTGGACCAGAAGGGTTGGACATTGGACATTGTGTAATATTAAATTAGTACATAATCATATGACAATTGGCCAACCAAATTAAAATTTTTGCACTATTATACTTGATTTATTATAATATACTTTTGATACAAAAATAAATTTCAAATAATTTAACAATTTAAAGATTAACTATAGTTACTGCCATATGTTTTTGAAAATAAGCTACCTCTTTTGATGATTTTGGACACAAAAAATCCAGAATAGCTTATTTTCAGTTATAATTAATTTTTGGTTAATAACCAAGAGTTGTTACATAGTAAGTCTAAATTCTACTATGTAAATTGAATATTAGCACTTAAGTAAACTTGTTTGGGAACTACACACATATTCTGAAAGTTTTATCAAAATAGGAGCATTTTTTATTATTTGACTTTTTATTTTTACATTCTACAAATATATTTTGTTAATAAAATTTTAATCTATTTGTTGAACGTAGACATTAAAAGTTAATTAATAAAAAGTTCTCCAATTTTGTCATAAATTTTAGGTTATATATATTTTAATCTCCTTAATAAGTTTACTTAAGTGGCTTTAATCGATTTGCTTAGTAAAATTTGGACTTTACTGTGTAGTAACTTTCATCAATTGTGAGGTAGCTTATTTTTGAGTTAAAGATGTTTTTGAGTTTTTTGATCAAAAGAGGGTAGCTTATTTTTGGAGGTGGCTTATTTTGGCAATATACAGTATAAAAAACTACTATTTACTGTAATTGTAATAGAATCAGCTTAATTAATAGTAATAATAAGGGTTTAAGAATTCTGTGCACCTGCGCACGGTCATGTACCCCAAAATCAACCATTAAAAATAGACCATGTGATACAGACAACCTCCGACCTGTTAATTAAAACAGGCATCTGATCTTCCGATCTTGCAGCCTATTAACCAATCAAATTACAGAATTACATATCGTAAAATTCTATTTTTATTGATACAATTGACGAAATTAAAATCACTTATTGATACAATTGACAACAAAATTAAAATTAATTATTGATACAATTGATGAAATTAAAATTACTTATTAATACAATTGACGAAATTAAAATCACTACTGAAAAATAATTCGAATATAGTATTATTCGATTGCAAATAGTTTATTAAGACAGATTTAAATTGCCAATACATCCATAGAGATAATAGTATTGTTCTCATAGAGGTACGGTATTATTTGATTGAAAATTGTTCATTAAGACTCAAATGTTTAAGATTCTTACATAGTAGGTTTGGCCTCAGTTTTTGTCTTTTTTATGCTTTTGATTTTGGATTTGGTAGACTAGACCGATTAAAGAGTAGATAGTGTAGTTGGCAGATTCAGAGTTAGGGAAGTAATAGAAGAGGATCTTCTTTAGGATTTCTTGATAAAGGTTTATTAGAGATCGTTTGTTGGTGAACCTAGTTTTTTAAAAGAGTAGGTTGGAGTTGTTGACGAGTGATTTTCTGGTTTTCTAATTGAGTTCATACAAGTTAATCTAAAAAAAAAACAAAAAAGAGTTAATTCACATGCACACGATTTGGAATAAGAAAAAAGGTACTTACCTGCATTCCCGAAATTGACTCAAGAACTCGTAGAATTCTTTTACTACTATGTCTATCGTCTTAGATTTAAAATTGGTACTAATATTGTAGAGGTCAGTATTATTTGATTGAAAATTGTTCATTAAGACTTAAATATTTAAGTTAATCTGGAAAAAAAAACAAAAATGAGTTAATTCATGTATACATAATTTGGAACAAAGAAAAGTGGTACTTATCTCCCAAAATCAACTCAACCCAAAGTAGAATTCTTTTACTATGTCTATTATTTTAGAGTTAAGATCAGCTCTAATATTGTAGAGGTAATAGTATTGTTCTCATAGAGGTACAGTATTATTTGATTAAAAATTGTTAAAAAAAAAAGAGTTAATTTACATGCACATGATTTGGAACAAAGAGAAGAGATATTTATCTGCATTTCCAAAATCGACTTAACCCAAAGTAGAATTCTTTTACTACCATATCTATCAAGATCATCACTAATATTGTAGAAGTCAGTATTATTTGATTGAAATTGTCATTAAGACCAGGGGGTAGCTTATTTTCAGAGTAGCTTATTTTCAGGAATATATGGTATTTGATTGAAAATTGTTCATTAAGACTTAAATGTTTAAGATTCTTACTAGTTAATCTAAAAAAAAAAAGCAAAAAATAGTTAATTCACATGTACATGATTTGAACGAAGAAAAGAGGTACTTATCTATATTTTCAAAATCGACTCAACCCAAAGTAGAATTCTTTTACTACTATGTCTATCGTCTTAGATTTAAGATCGGCACTAATATTGTAGAGGTTGGTATTATTTGATTGAAATTGTTTATTAAGACTTAAATGTTTAAGATTTTTACAAGTTAATCTGAAAAAAACAAAAATGGGTTAAGTTAATTCATGTGTACACGATTTGGAACAAAAAAAAGAGATACTTATCTGCATTTTCAAAATTGACTCAAGAACTCAAAAACTAAAGTAGAATTCTTTTACTACTATGTCTATCGTTTTAGATTTAGGATCGTCACTAATATTGTAAAGGTTGGTATTATTTTATTATTTGATTGAAATTGTTCATTAAGATTTAAATGTTTAAGATTCTTACAAGTTAATCTGAAAAAAAATCAAAAAAAAGTTAAGTTAATTTACGTGTACATAATTTGGAACGAAGAAAAGAGGTACTTATTTGCATTCTCAAAATCGACTCAGGAGCTCAAGACCCAAAGTAGAATTCTTTTACTATTACGTCTATTGTCTTTGATTTAAGATCATCACTAATATTGTAGAGGTAGTAGTATTGTTCTCGTAGAGGTACAGTATTATTTGATTGAAAATTGTTTATTAAGACTTAAATGTTTAAGATTCTTACTAGATAACCTGAAAAAAAAGAGTTAATTTACATGTACACGATTTGGAACGAAGAGAAGAGATACTTATCTGCATTTCCAAAATCGATTCAACCCAAAGTAGAATTCTTTTACTACTATGTCTATCAAGATCGTTACTTATATTGTAGAGGTTGGTATTATTTGATTGAAATTGTTCATTAAGTTTAAGATTCTTACAAGTTAATCTGAAAAAAAACAAAAATGAGTTAATTCACATGTACATAATTGGAACGAAGAAAGAGGTACTTATCTGCATTTCCAAAATCGACTTAAGAACTCAAAACCCAAAGTAGAATTCTTTTACTACTATGTCTATCATCTCAGATTTAGGGGTCAGTATTATTTAATTAAAATTGTTCATTAAGATTTAAATGTTTAAGATTCTTGCAAGTTAATCTGAAAAAAAAACAAAAATAAGTTAAGTTAATTCATGTGTACACAATTTGGAATGAAGAAAAGAGGTACTTATCTGCATTCTCAAAATCGACACAGGAACTCAAGACCCAAAGTAGAATTCTTTTACTACTACGTCTATTGTCTTAGATTTAAGATTGGCACTAATAAATAGTATTGTTCTCATAGAGGTATGGTATTATTTGATTGAAAATTGTTCATTAAGACTTAAATGATTAAGATTCTTACTAGTTAATCTAAAAAAAAGCATAAAAGAGTTAATTCACATGTACACAATTTGAACGAAGAAAAGTGGTACTTATCTATATTTCCAAAATCTACTCAAACCAAAGTAAAATTCTTTTACAACTATGTCTATCATCTTAGATTTAAAATTATTACTAATATTGTAGAGGTTGGTATTATTTGATTGAAATTGTTCATTAAGACTTAAATGTTTAAGATTCTTACAAGTTAATCTGAAAAAAAAACAAAAATGAGTTAAGTTAATTCACATGTACACGATTTGGAACGAAGAAAAGAGGTACTTATCTGCATTTCCAAAATCAACTCAAGAACTCAAAACCCAAAGTAGAATTCTTTTACTACTATGTCTATCATCTTAGATTTAGGATCGTCATTAATATTGTAGAGGTCAGTATTATTTAATTGAAATTGTCAAATGTTTAAAATTCTTACAAGTTAATCTGAAAAAAAAACAAAAATAAGTTAAGTTAATTCACGTGTACATAATTTGGAACGAAGAAAAGAGGTACTTATTTGCATTCTCAAAATCAACTCAGAAACTCAAAACCCAAAGTAGAATTCTTTTACTATTACGTCTATTGTCTTAGATTTAAGATCGGCACTAATATTGTAGAGGTAATAGTATTGTTCTCGTAGAGGTATGATATTATTTGATTGAAAATTGTTCATTAAGACTTAAATATTTAAGATTCTTACTAGTTAACCTGAAAAAAACAAAAAAGAGTTAATTCACGTGCATATGATTTGGAACGAAGAAAAAGGTACTTATCTGCATTTCCATAATCGACCCAACCCAAAGTAGAATTCTTTTACTACATCTATCGTTTTAGAGTTAAGATCAGCACTAATATTGTAGAGGCAATAGTATTGTTCATAGAGGTACGATATTATTTGATTGAAAATTGTTCATTAAGACTTAAATGTTTAAGATTCTTACTAGTTAATCTAAGAAAAAAAACAAAAAAGTTAATTCATGTGTACACGATTTGGAACGAAGAAAAGTGGTACTTATCTGTATTCTCTAAATTGACTCAACTCAAAGTAGAATTCTTTTACTACATCTATCGTTTTAGAGTTAAGCTCAGCACTAATATTGTAGAGGCAATAGTATTGTTCTCATAGAGGTACGGTATTATTTGATTGAAAATTGTTCATTAAGACTTAAATATTTAAGATTCTTACTAGTTAATCTAAAAAAAAAACAAAAAAGAGTTAATTCACATGTACACGATTTGAACAAAGAAAAGAGGTACTTATCTACATTTCCAAAATCAACTCACCCAAAGTAGATTCTTTTACTACTATATCTATCGTTTTAGATTTAAGATCATTACTAATATTGTAGAGGTCAGTATTATTTGATTGAAATTGTTCATTAAGACTTAAATGTTTAAGATTCTTACAAGTTAATCTAAAAAAAACCAAAAATGAGTTAATTCACGTGTATACAATTTGGAATGAAGAAAAGAGGTACTTATCTGCATTTCCAAAATCGACTCAAGAACTCAAAACCCAAAGTAGAATTCTTTTACTACTATGTCTATCGTCTTAGATTTAAGATCGTCACTAGTGTTGTAGAGGCCAGTATTATTTGATTGAAATTGTTTATTAAGACTTAAATGTTTAAGATTCTTACTAATTAATATGAAAAAAAACAAAAGAGTTAATTCACGTGTACATGATTTGGAACGAAGAAAAGAGGTACTTATTTGCATTCTCAAGATCGACTCAGGAACTCAAGACCCAAAGTAGAATTCTTTTACTACTACGTCTATTGTCTTAGATTCAAGACTGGCACTAATAGTAGAGGTAATAGTATTGTTCTCATAGANTCAAGACCCAAAGTAGAATTCTTTTACTACTACGTCTATTGTCTTAGATTCAAGACTGGCACTAATAGTAGAGGTAATAGTATTGTTCTCATAGAGGTATGGTATTATTTGATTGAAAGTTGTTCATTAAGACTTAAATGTTTAAAATTCTTACTAGTTAACCTAAAAAAAAACAAAAAAGAGTTAATTCACGTGTACATGATTTGGAACGAAGAAAGAAGTACTTATCTGCATTCCCAAAATTGACTCAACCCAAAGTAGAATTCTTTTACTACTTCTATCGTTTTAGAGTTAAGATCAGCACTAATATTGTAGAGGTAATAGTATTGTTCTCGTAAAGGTACGGTATTATTTGATTGAAAATTGTTCATTAAGACTTAAATGTTTAAGATTCTTACTAACTAACCTAAAAAAAAGAGTTAATTTACATGTACACAATTTGGAACGAAGAAAAGAGATACTTATCTGCAACATTCCCAAAATTGACTCAAGAATCCAAGACCTAGAGTAGAATTCTTATAAAGGATATTTACTACCTATCATCTTAGATTTAAAATCGTTACTGACATTGTAGAGATAATAGTATTGTTCTCAGAGATTTTCAGAAAATAGTTAATTAAATGTTTAAGATTCTTACTAGTTAACCCAAAAAAAGCAGCCCCAAAATACCCCAAAATACAGTGATATAGAGTAGTTGGCCTGCATTACCTAGTTTAGGCTGATGATCTTCAAAACTTTAATTTAACCAGAAATTAATTTTTTGATTTTTTTTTTTGAATCCAATATTTCAGAAAATATGTTACTGCACTTTTGAGGGCCGCTCTGAATTTAATGGTAGAATTCAAAAAGGAAACTTCAATGATGAAATGATTAGCAGTAATTGTCGAAATTTCCTTTACTGCCAACTATAGCTCTGGATAATTCGACTAAATTAATGCATATCAAAAAAATGCAAATAAGAGTGTATAGTTAATTCTATGTTCTTTAATATAAAAAACTAGGACACCAATCTGTGTTTAACTATTCGTGCCAAGTAATCATTGCCAAGTAATCGTAAATTTGTGAAAAAAACAAAATAACACTGATGATACCCCATAAAAGTTAACTATTGGGTATTTAAGTGAATAACTATTATTATTACAAGTATTTGTCATTGATATCATTAAAATCATGAATCAATCAAGATATTGTTCATCATTGTGGCTGCACCAAATACTGAACAATATCTAGATTGATTCGTGATTTTAATGATATCGATGACAAATACTTGTAATAACTATTACATTTATATATATTCTATATACTACAGTCACACTATATGTTCATATTAAGTATCTATTAAAAGATCATTATACAGTATATTTATTGAAAAAAAATAATTAAGAAAATAATTTGTAAACTATCCTTTCTCTAATTACTTTTTTTTTTGAACATTTAGGTCTATAATGCCCATATTCGCCACAATTCCCATATTGGTTTTGATGTTTGGCTGGCTTTAATTCTTCTGATCGCTTGATTCGTTTAGAGCTTTTTGGTCGTTCTTTCGCTTTACGTTTTTTTGGGTTTGAAGAGATATATCAGCTAATGAATTAGTTTCTTCATATTCTTCATTATTGTCTAAGCTATTACTGTACATATCCTAGTTATCATCATTGGCTGGGCTGTTTACTAACTCTTCTTCCTGTATTTAAGTTAATAAATTTTGTAGTTTTTCAAGAACATCTTGTCTATGAAGTTGAACTGCCTTTTGCGTGATATTTTGTGCAACTTCCCATAATTCTCCATATAGCTTTCATTCATTAATGTTTTCCTTTCTTTCATCCCGGAGATCAGCTAGTATAAACAATCTATTTATGTTAGACCTTGTTAATTCTGTAGGTTGGTCTTAAGAAAAATTCTTACTAAAATGTGTGGCAACATAATAAGGTTCTTCCTGTAAATTGCCATGAATGTCCTTGTACCATCTTTTATGAATATATGTAATATAGAATGCAGCTACATGACTATATAGCATTACCTGAAAAAAGTGACGGCAAACTACCCCACGATTTACAAGCCCCAAACAAGAGCATATGTAAGTCTTATCAGAAAGAAAAACAACAAAATGACAGAATGTCGAAGCCGTAATTATACGAATAGCCCAGATTTCCTCTATTTCGTTAATATCTATATTTTCCAATATATACTTAATTGAAATTTGCATAATATCTTCGTCATCTTCTACAAATGAGATATCATCTAACTTAGGCTTAAATAGAATAAGATTCTGTATGTTCAGTATCATTTTGCAACATTATTCTTAAAAAACAATATAGTACAGTATATACCTCTTGATATTTAATCATTTCATCTTTTGCGATAGCAGATGCATGATAATTTAGGCAACTTTTAATTTTAGCACACTGAATTTTTTGTATTTCAGGCGTAATAAACCAATTCAAAGCATTATCAATTTCAGGAAATAATGTTTGTAGTAATGTAGCGGCGGACAATGTCAATAGAATTTGTGTCTTCCAATAAGTATACTTTGCTTTTTTAATCTCCTCTTCTATACTTGCTTCCAAGGCTTCAGCAAGTTCAAGTAGGCTAATATTAGAATTTAAAACTAGCCTTTTGATCTGAGTGTTGTAACTCTCAACACGAGACGTTGATTGTATGCCAGCGGTGAAGATCTTTGTGGTATAAGCACGTACCCATGCTTTTTTCGAAGAATATAATGTTTTTAGATACTTTACTACTCTAAGCTCATTATATTTCTTAATCAACTGTTTCTATTTTTGTTCAAAAACTTCTGAAACAAGAGAATTTCTTGCAGTGTAAAAATCTTGAACAAACTCCTGATACTGTTGACCCAACTTAGCCTCAAGATTCGAGAAAGGTTTTGTGATATATGGAATATACAATGCATGGCATAAGATTGTTCATACTCCTCAGAGATTGCAAGATCCAAAGCCAGATCAGCATCGGTCATAATAACAGCAGGTACATGGCCTCCTGTGGCTTGTTTTGTCTGACGTAAAACTCACTGATATGAATCTGCTGACTCATCGTTCATAAGTGCACATCCAACTAGTCAGAAAAACCCATGATTATTAACACATAAGAAAAGTGAGAGAGCCATATTGTATCAGTTTGTTTTTGCGGTATTATCATTAAGTATGTTATCACAATACTCTATCCAAAGGATAAACTGATCAGGAGACATCCAAAATAGCTTTTGAAGGCTATGTGATTCTCAGTCCCACTCAATTGCAACATACCATCAAGGTTTTCATTTTTTCTTCTTACTAATTCTTCGTACAATGATGCAGTATCACTTGACATATCCTTTTGTTTCTCACTGTAATATTTTACCATTGCTTTATGAATTTCAGAAAGGTAAACTTCGCAGTCAGGAAATTCTTTCCGTAAAGCCCTCTGAATTTGTAGCAGCTTTATCTTAACAGTATTCACATAAAATTCTATTCTTACATACATTTCTCAGGTAAGTTCACTATCACTAAAAAATTTGTTCTATAAGAAGACAAGTCATGATTATGGTCATTGTCTAATGTAGTAATATAAACATTTCCATTAGGATTATTCTTCTGTGGTTGTGACCAATTTATATGCCACAGACATTTGATATATTTTGTGCTTGTTTCTTTAGTCAATTGCGTGTTTTTAGGTTTATATTCACCACTGTGTTCACACAACATTGTTCTTTTTCGTATAGTTCCATTTGAAGTCTTTTTAACACGTCCTTTCCTTAGCTTAAACCCTTCATATTGAGAATATAGTTCCAATATGTCAAATGCTTCTTTCCAACTTTGAAATACTATTCCTTCATATAGCTTCTTTTTGGAACAGTCCAATCCAACGTCTTTATTTTCTTGAACAACAACTACTGAATCACTTGTTGGTTCATTAAATTCAAGATCGTATATCGGCCATCAGACTCAAGACCATGTGTTGAATCACCAAATTCAATATTGCCCAGGTTTTTGAAATTGGATGTACTTTCATTATGCAGCATTTATTTTTTGAATTAAAAAAAGATGTAAGTATAGGGAGTAAAAAACTATCACAAACCCTCTAGCATTATCAACCTAAAAAACTTTGCTAAGGTGCAATATAAATACTCCCAAACCCTAACCTTGATGCTAGTAGCGAAATTTTTCTAGGTTGGCGATGTTAGGGTCATAATCAATATATTTGAATTAAATTAAGAGGTTTAAACATTACCTCATTTTTAAAACTTACGTTGTTTTGTTATTATGCTTTGCTCGTTACTATCTGTAGTTGCTAGAAATCGTTTTTACTGCCAGGAATATATTGTGCTTTTGTTTTGGTTATTGGCTATATTTTGTAAGTGTATTTGATTCAAAATTTAAGGTACTAAGTTAAAAGTATAAGTAAAAGTAGTGGTAGCAAGTTTAAAGGTAGTTAAAGGTAGTAGTAAGTTAAAGGTAGTATGTAAGTTAAAGGTAGTATGTAAGTTAAAGGTATTATTATGTAAGTAAGTTAAAGGTAGTAAGTTAAAGGTAGTAAATTAAAGGTAGTAAATTAAAGGTAGTAAATTAAAGGTAGTAAATTAAAGGTAGTAAATTAAAGATAGCAGCAGTAAGTTGGCTAATTCTTACCAAGTTTATTAAAGCTAAAGAGTGTTTTTAAGGCTAGTAAGTTAAAGGTAGCAGTAGTAAATTAAAGGTAATAATGTTAAGTTAAATAAAGATCTTTTATTAATGTTAGGCGTGAAAAATACCAGTTAGAAGCTTTTTGTTCGTTGTCGCTTTTGCTAAATAAAAACAACAGATATGCGAGATATAATGATAAGAACTCAAAATAAAAAAATTTGGGCACATGATTTACGTATATCATAAAAAATTCCGAATTTAGGGTTATGTGTTGGCGTATTGCAAAAAATATCCAGCGATCTGGGGTGCATGATCGTGCAGGTGCACGAAAAACATTTTCTCTAATAATAATTATTATAAAATTACTATATATAGTAGAACACATTCTAAGTTTGACAATTTGGATTAATCCTTCAATCCAAATAAATTTAGATATTCTAATTAGTTTTTTATCAGATTGGTTAAAGAACTTGAATAACAAATCTAAGAATATGCTTAAATACTAACTTTAAATAAATGCTATTTAATCTGGTTTTGATAGAATCCAAATGATTTATCAAAAATAGAATTGAAGCATATATTATAACTTTGATATAACTTATTGATACTTATTAATTCTAAAGTTATATATTAAATAGAATTCTTTTATCGCTCAGGTTTATATAGAATTCTATTGTAACTTATACTAATTTAGAATTAATTTAAATTCTTTTATTATATAGATTTAAATAAAATTTTGTTGTAGCTTATATAATAAATAATTTTAAAGATTTTTAGTAAATAATTAGACATATTGGACCTGGACTATGTCCAAGCATATGTCCAATGTCCAGTCCAGACCAATCATGTTAAATTTAGATGGACATATGTCCAATGCCAACACTGATTTTATAATTAGCTAATATTAATTTACTATGCAATTATAAGTTTTATTAATAAATTTATATATTAACATTAAAAATTGACCATGACCAATAGAAATTGAAGAATGACATTAGTGCTAATTAATAATTGACGATGTTTAAAATGGCAAATAATACACATATATTAAAATAATAATAATAATAATTTAAAGAAAATACATTAATAAGTAGTTAACAATAAATTTATAATGTTAAGCAATTAATTTAATCATCTAAATACAAATATAAGGTAAATAATAAGTTTAATCGTAAATCAGTTTAATTTAGTACTCACCAATAGGAATTTCAACAGAATCAATAGGTATACTTGGTGAAGTTACTAATATAACATATCTGGTAAATTTTACTTCCGTAAAGGTTAAAAACTCTATAAACAAAAAGAGTAATTTTAAAATAAGTACCTTTAATTGTATTTGATATTATTTGTGTATTGATCATTTTGCTAGTGTACATTTGATCTGGATGTTTTGGTGAAATAATCGGCAATCTTTTGATTATTTTATCAGAATCTAAGAATTGTTTTTTAATTTCATTTGCATTATCTGAATACTCAATGATATCATTCCATTCGTAAAGTTTGACCGAGATATCAAAAACATCAGGTCGTTTTTGTGGATCTGAATCCATGCATTGCTTAGCTAATTCAATATAGCAATCTGGAGTCCCAGGAGCAAATTCAGGACGCAATCCTCTGCATATATCTAATGAAAGACTAAGATCAAATGGACGACCATCAAAAGGTCTTTGCCCGGTTGACATTTCTGACATGATGATTCCAAAACCATAAACATCTGCAGCTTTTGTAAGCTTCTGACCTGATAAAACTTCTGGAGCAACATAAGGAATGACTCCATAAATACCACCTTCTGAACTACCTTCGTATTCCGTTTTAGATAACCCTAGATCTGAAACATAAGATTGCATATTTTTATTAATGTCTTCGTCTTGCAAAATATTGCCGCTGTGGAAGTCTGTATGAATATATCCTGCAGCATGAATCATTTGCAAATCTTGTGAAATGTATTGAAGTAGTTTTAATTTAATTTGCCAGGTAAGATTTTGAAAATTCTTTCTTAAAAACTTATGAAGACTTCCATTATTGGCAAATTGAAATACCATCAAGTATTTTTTTGTTTCAGTGTTTTGAGTCAATCCATATATCTTAAGCTTGCTATCCAAAAATGTACATTTCACATGGCTGTCAAACTTTATAAATTTATAAATGATTATCTCAGTATGAGTTTAATAAACTGTATATTGAATGATGATTTAACTCACTTCTTTCAAAAAATCAAGCGAAATTTCCTTAGAACCAGATAAGGTCTTGAGCGCAACGGTGCTAGATGGTTCGCGTGTTTGTGTAAATGTATATGTAGAATTATTCCAATTACTCCAATTACTTTCAATTTTTCGTATACCATCCAACCAAGTTGCAGAAAATACAGAACCGTATCCACCTTCGCCAATTTTTTTAATATTATCTAGTCTATCAAATGGAATCCATTCAATCATACGTTCAGATTTAAAAATTCTAAGTTGAAAACTTTTTATACAATTGTCAATATCTTTATTTCCACTTGTCCACCCTTGAATTGCTATGTTAGGATCACATGTTTGACACCATGCTTCTCTTGTGTTATCTTCATTACAATGTGCACATTTCCCATAATCAGAATTCCTTTATAATCAGCGATAACATTTTCATTAGTTTTTAATTTATGCGATTTTTAATTTCAGTGTAAATAGTTTTTACGCTTACCGACTAACAATATAAAATTATACAAATTATATTGTAAATATGAACTCGAATGTTTTATTTTAAATACTTAGATTCATAAATGCTTTTTATACTCACTAAAATGAAATTAAATAACAAATTCATGAATTTACATAGCTTATTTTAAATATTTAGTAAATATTCCTTATACTCACAAACTAAAATGAAATCAAATATGTAGTAAATAAATATTCATGAATAGCTTATTTTAAATTTTTAGATCAATAATGTTTTTATACTTACTAACTAAATTAACGTGAATAAAATGAAATTAATTCATGAATTTGAATAGCTGATTTTAAATACCTAATAATTTTTTTATACTCACTCACTATAGAGGGAGGGGGAGAGAGAGAGAGAGAGAGAGAGAGAGATAAAATCAACTTAATTTTCATGAACCTGAATAGCTTATTTTGAATATTTATATTATTAATAATAAATTTCCTTATACTCACTACCTGACTTAACGTGAATAAGATAAAATTAAATAATAAATATTCATGAACTTGGATAGCTTATTTTAAATACTTAAATTAAGAAATGCTATTTATACTCACATCCTAAATTAACATGAATACAATAAAATTAAATATTCATGAACTTAGAAATTTTATTTTAATGCTTAGTTTAACAAATGTTCTTTATACTCACGTACTAAATTGCAGTGAATAGTAAATATTTATGAATTTGAATGGCTTAATTTTAAATACTAATATAATAAATTGTCTTTATACTCACCTCCTAAATTAACATCAATAAAATGAAATTTAATGATAAATATTCATGAACTCGAAAAGGATTCTTTAAATACTTAAAAATGTCTTTGTACTAACCCACTAAATTAACATGAATAAAATAAATTAAATAATAAATATTCATGAACTTGAATAGCTTATTTTATAAATTAGCTTAATGAACTTTCGTTATACTCACGGGCTAAAATGACGTTAAAAGTAAGTATTCATGATACTGAATAGTTATTTAAATACTTAAATTAATACATGTTCTTCATACTCACCGACTAATTTAAAGTAAATAAATGAAACTACTGTAAATATGAACTAAATAATATCTTATTTTAAATGCTGGATTAATAATTTTACTTTATACTCACGGACTAAATAATGCGAATAAAATGAAAATAAATAATAAATACTCATGAATTGAATATCTTATTTTAAATAATCAGATTCATAATGGATAAATGTTCTTTATACATACAAACTAAAATTAACGTGAATAAAACGAAATTAAAAGTAAATATTCACTAGCTTTATATCTTATTGGTCTTTATACTCACACACTAAATTAACAAAATAAGGTAAGTAAGTAGTATATATTTATAAATTTGAAGCATATTTTTTATTATATTTACGGACTAATTCAATGAATTTTGAGTGTTGTTTAAATGATAAATACCATGAATCATTATTGGTCAATGAAATAAAATTTATATTAAATGATTAATCTTATTCTTACTCCCTAAAAGAATTAAACTGTTTCAGGAAAAGATTAAAATTCTAATTTTTAAAATGCGAAAAATTAACAAATAACTTACTTTTTAATCCAATAATCGAATTTTTCTTTGTCCTTTTCCACACCAACTCCGTATCTGTAACAAATCGCAACTTTAAAAATTCCCATGGAACTACCTGCCTCTGCTGATTTTAGATAATGCATAAACGCTTTATGTTTATCTGATTCAACCCCGATTCCTAAATAATAACAATAACCAACTTGGTACATTCCATTAGAATTATTCATTTTAGCAGATTTTTGATAATGAACGAATGCTTTATTCTCATCCTTTTCAACACCAATTCCATGCTCGTAACGATAACCAAGCCATAAAATTTCTTCTGATTTTTGATCATCAATAAAACCCAGTTGATTAAAGGAATTAGTAAGTATTATTTTATCATGTGGGTTATTTTCTTTATTATTTGACATTTTAGATGCAAAAAATTTATGAATTACGTGAGAAGGTTTAATTTCATTGAAAATATTGAATCATTTGATCAAATCATTTTTACATTTAGCCCTATGCGTTGACGAAGTCACGCTAGGGTTATTATCGCGAGGATAACCTGATTTGTGGCTTATATGAAATTGAGTCTTTTATGAAAAAGGTAATAGCATATGATTGTATGCAATGGAGATTATAGATGCATGTGATAATATAATTTTAGATACTCAGAGATTATAAAGATACATGTGGGAATAAACAGTGAATTTCAGTGCTTTCTTTCTTCGCTTGTCACTTGTTCTCTTCGGTGCCCGATTATAATCTGGCTCCCATCCCTCCCGCCCTCTCTCATTCATTGCACCTAGCACCTAGCGCCCTGCCTGTTGTCATGTGTAACGAGTTGAATGCGCCGCACGGGCTCGAACTCGTTAATGTTGAACCGAGTTGAATGCGCCGCACCATAGCGTGGGCTCGAACTCGCTGTTATAAAAATTGATGTTATATGTACTGAGTTGAATGTGCCGCACCATAAGCGTGGGCTTGGAATCAAAAAAAAAAGATGACGCCATACCTTAGCGTTGGCGATCCTCTATTATGCTTCGTCACGTGACACTTCACGTGTACATAGAGTTGTTATGAGTATGTGAAGAGTTGTTATGAGCACAGTATGTAATAGTAGAAGAGAAAAGTGAAGCAGTGGTGCACTACTCCCATCATGTATCTTCGTAATCTCTAATAAAGAGAGTGTTTAATATGAAATCCGAGCGAGAATAATATCTGTATTAGGCGAGACCAATTTAATTCGGTGGTTTACGTTACATTCCTTTCTCAAGAGGGGGGAGGGAACGGAACATATATAAAAATTTTTTTCTCGATCGGAAATTATCGGGACCCTCGCTCGTCTTTTATGTTCGTTCATTTTCTCTTCGGAAAGTTTCGGAACCTTGCAATTTTAACATTAGTACATCTCCTGACTCAAATTTCGACTTAATGCATGCATGAAGATGGGGCTTATATTTAGTCAGACGTTATTTTAGATAGGGGCTACTTTAGATGCAATAGTACCCTTTGTACCCGATCTCATTAACCCTGCCCAAACCATCCCGTGATAACCCTGATCGATCGCATGATCACGTGAGTCACTCGAATTATATTTTCAGTTCACCTTATATATCTCATCATTTATCTATATCTCTTTTACTAAGTGCAAGGGCTCTTCAGAAACTACTCCACACATAGTAAGGTTTGTAACCGTAACTCGTGATAGAACTATAAGAATTCCAATTCCAACGTGAACTACGTAATTTAACCCTAACCATATTATTATTGAATAGCGAGCAAACTTTGTAAAAGAATTTTTACAATAATTTATGATAGAAATCAAAATAATTTCGATGCAAACTCAACCTTAAAACGTATTATGTGTCGAATAGGTTTGTAACAGAATTTTTTTATAGAAACCATGATAAAAATCATGATAATTCCAACACTCTTTTCATTGTTACCGAAATGGCGCACAAGTCTTGTATTTTATATATTCGATAAAACTTGGCTTAAGTACAGTACCTCATCAATGGATCCAATAAAAGAATTTGTTTGGTTTGTCTGATCAAATGACCAATCAGATTCTTTGTCGAATTTATTATGTGATTTCTATAAGTAAAAGGGGAAAAAAAGAGGGGGGGGGAGGGGGTAATGTAAACCACCGAATTAAATTGGACTGGCCTTACATAATACAGTTAATGATGCCTGACGAATGATGAAATATAGTCATTGATGAATGATGAAACCATTCGTCAGGTAATTTCTGATCGACGAATTGACGATTGACGATTGACGATTGATGAAACCCTGACGATTGACGAAACCTATAACGAATTGACGAAACCTATTACGAAATGACGAAACCTATAACAAAATGACAAACCTATGACGAATTGACGAAATCTTTGACGAATTGACAAAATCAATGAAGAAACCTGAAAAGTTATATTTATACAAAATAGAGTTAATTACCACGTTTATAAAAAGTTAAGAAGTGTTTTAATAACGATAACGATAAGAGCAAAATAAACTGATGTTTTAAGTGATAATGCATAATTAATAACAGCGATAGAGAATCAATATAGGTTGCTAAGATAACCAGTGCATTATTATTATCGTGATTTTACTTATTTACGAAGGAAGAGACGCGAAAATACTTGAAAACCAATGTTTAGATCGACCTTGGTGCACTAATTAAAAATGACGGAAACGAAATTTTACAAATAATGAGCACCAATATATCATTGTAGTCTCCAACACTAACACTCTTGCCATAAACTTCTATTTTTACTTGCTTTGTTTATTTACAAAATTTAATTTCCTTTTTTACATGTTCAGAATCTATGTCGGGTTGATCCGGAATTGACGAAAATAAACGCGTGCACAAATTTTGACTATTCCAGATCAACCCGATTACCGGTATTCTCGACATATATTTGAACTAGAGTTGTAACCCGAAACCCAACACCTTTCCGAAACCTTCAAATTAGAATGTTAATAACTAATGCACATTTACTATAAAGTAACCAAAATATTTCTGAAATGCAATCTAATTATCATGTACTTTATGTCTTAAAGTCTAAAATTAAAATTCTAACCCTTTTAGTATAGTATAAAGTTCAGAAAACATTTCGGGGTTTTGGGAAAGGCTTCGGGATTTTATATATAGTTTCGGGTTTTATTGCCCAACTCTAATTTGAACGTGCAAAAAAAGAAAAAAAGCAATGAAACCTTATAATGAAATATCATTTTTTTGAAACAATTTAAGGTTTGTGTATCTAAAGATCATTATATAGAAGCTTGTTATTTAATAATTGGCTGAATTAGTTGCCAATTTTTATCAATCGTTAGAGGCTTCGTCAAGGTTTTGTAATACATCATAGGTTTCGTCAATTTGTCATAGGTTTCGTCAATTCGTCATAGGTTTCGTCAATACGTCATAGGTTTCATCAATTCATCATAGGTTTCGTCAATTTGTCATAGGTTTCGTCAATTCGTTATAGGTTTTGTCAATCGTCAGGGGTTTCATCAATCATTAAGGTTTCATCATGACGAAACCATGATGATATCATTCATCATTGCAAAAATAATTTCGTCAGGCATCATTACTATGAACACTGTGAACATATGATTTCCAACACTGATCTCTAGTACTCACATATGACCCTTCTTCCAACCTTTACTGATCCCTCCCAAACTACCAAACCAGTTAGCTCAGAAGAATTGGTCAGCCTGACTTTATGTACCTGACGGACTCCCTCTCCTTAGTACCTAATTTCGAAACATAGGTCCTTTTTCTCCGGTATGACTCTGGCGGCCAGGTTGGTGTCCCCTCTTGCCATAGGGCTGTTTCCGTTCGGTTCTTCGGTCTTCAGTCGAGATTGTGAAAATCTAGCCTGTGATGGTGATTTTTCTGTTTTGATCAAAATTGAAAATTTTAGAAAATCCCGAATCTGGAAGCAAATTGAAAAAATCATTAAAACTTCATCAATATTAATCCGTTTTTGATAAAATTTTAACTGAAAACTCTTGAATATCTATTCTATCAACTTATTTAATCGTATTTTGTATGTTTCATTTTGAGAAAGTGCCT
>QKWP01000201.1:284132-350322 GCA_003550325.1 Gigaspora rosea | reverse complement strand
ATTTACTTTTATATTTCTTGAAAATTTAAGAAAAGATGCTTAATTTTTGATTTTTTGATCAAAAAATCCAAAATTAAGTATCTCTTCTTAAATTTTCAAGAAATATAAAAGTAAATATGCCAGTAAAATGTATTTTTATATGCTGCACAAATTTTTTTAGAGCACCTGAACCTAAGAGTACTATCTAAATGTAATAATTTAGTTTTTAGCAAATTACTATAAAAACTTTATGTAATAATTGAATTTTTAGCAAATTTACTTGATTTTAAAGGTAGCAAAAACCTTAAAATTTGTGCAGATCAGTTATGACCTATATGAGAGATGTCCGGGGTCCTACAGACCCTACTTGATAGATTAATTTTTTATTGAATTTGACAGGTTATCAGTTTTAACAGGATCAGTTTTAGGAGGTTTTACTGTATTATTTTGGGTGATAACTTAAATATAAATGCAGTAGCAAGATAATCTCCAGCTATCAACTAGAAAAATAGAAACCATTTAGAGTCTGAAGGACCAAATATAAATAGATTTTTTTATATTTCAGAAGATCTAGCCAATAAGTATTAGTTGAATTATTTTGATTGTTGTTTTTTATTTTATACCTGATCTAGCCAATCACAATTAATAATTTGCAGATACACAGACATCAACTACTTTTGCTTTGACTTTACAGTAATGTCCTTTAGACAATTAGTAAAATAGATGAATAATACATTTATTCCTTACTATAATAATATGTTAATTATTTTTCAAAGTTTTTCTCTTTGTTTCTATTAGAACAGAAAAATTTAAGGAAATATTTCATTATTTTTTACAATTGTAGAAATAAATAATATAGTATAATACATTACAAAGATAATAATAAATAGGTAAAATTATATGCATTCTCTTTCTCATTTTTCCCTTTATTTGAAGAGAATCAAATTTGTTTGGCTTAAGTGTGAATAAATTTTGTTATATTTTATTATACTGATATTATTATATAATGTGCAATGTTTCTATTTCTAATTATAAATGATATATAAAACAAGAGTTTTTATATTTAATAAGGGGCTTTTCTAAATATCTCTGGCCAGAGCTATATAACTATATATCTCTGGCCTATTGGCCAATCAAAAGAGGCAAAAGTCATGTGACTCATTTTTTCAGATTATCAGTTGACCAGAAGGGTTTGTACAATCTGACCTCTGACTATACTAACTTTGGTCATAATCGACTAAATAAAATTACCAGTACACAAGCTCAAATCAATAAATAAAATTGCCAATGGTTTTTATAAGTTATTGTATAGAGGGTAAAAAATAACTGTATGGTAATATAGGTATGTATAATAGTGATCAAATCAAATGTTTGTCAAAGATATATGGGCCACAATCGCAGCCCACATATCTTTAACAAATATTTATTTGATCACTGCTATACTACTATACCAACATATTTTATTTTTATTTTTATTTTTTTTTAATATTAAGGTGACCACTTAGGTACCCTAGCACTATATTGATCCAAACGGGTTGGCCCGGTCAATATGACTGTGCCACATATTACATTTGTATAACGAGAGTACAACTAGCCACACGTACAACTTTTGGTTGTCTAATTTAAGTAGTCCGCCCGAAGGTTCTACACTAGATGCCATATCTGCAACCCAGCTAGGGAATTGCCTATTTAAACTCTCTGGCTTCTACCCATGTTCAATGTTCCTCTCAATATACCCTTTCACGAGTAATTCGCTGTGAAAGTACCCTGAGGCTTTAGCCAAACACCTATTGGAGGGCATTTGCCCCTGTGGTAAACCTGGTAGAGTGATACCTGTCCCCCACAGATATTCACCTACACTTTCGGTAACTTACGCATTCACCGAGGCAAACAACTTGCAGTCAGGGGGTTACCCTGCAATCACTACCATTACCTACTACTGCCCTTGTGAAGTTCACTAGACCCCAGTACCCGGTCAGTCACTCTTTGGATCCTTTTCCCCAGTTATTCCAGACTACCAATCCAGTTGGCCCGGAAGGATCGGTCTGCCAGGCTTTAGGTGCCTAAGGTCTCCCTTTCCTTGGTTCATGCTTCTATAACACATGACCTTTTCCTCCAGTTTCTCCGGTGGCCAGGTTGGTGGGCCCCCTTTGCCATAGGGGCTCTTGCCCGTCCAGTTTTCCGGTCAGTCACCACTAAGATCCTTTTCCCCGGTACCGTCGAAAGTCTAGCTACCTCTCCACTCGGGACTTGCCAAATGGGTTTCTGTTTCTCTGGTTTCTTGGATTTGTCTGTGTAACAAGACACAATTTCGCCCGAAAGCTCCCATTCAAGATGGTAACCAAGGACTACTGGTAGTGTACCCAACCGATCGACAAGACACAGTTACCGGAACACAGGTCTATTTTTCAAAAGCGTCGCCAGTGGGATTTGAACTCTAGACCTGCCACTTGGAGGGTGACAACTTACCAACTTCCCTAAGTCGCCACACCCACATATTTTATTTTTACTCTTACACAATATACACAGTTTTATAATGTTTCTTTAAATCGGTTAGTAATTAGGGTGATACTACAGTATGTATTTATATTATATTACAAGTGTTTTGGGGGCGCCACTGGCGCCCTTTTTACTATGTTCCATCTATCTATCATGATAAATCCTATAATAACTATTATACAAGGCCCATACTATTTTGTATCTCCATCTAATTACTGCGTTAATAACTATCTTGTCACAACCCGAACTATCATGCTTTACTATCATGCTATATTCGATATCACGCAAAATGTTAGTAATGTATCAAAAAAAAGAAAAAATATTATCATATTACTAATATCTCGAACTATCATGCATGCCATACTAACTACCATCTTACTAACTATTTTGCTACATCCTGAACTATCATGCTTCTACTATTATGCTACATTGCGAAATGTTAGTACTGCATACTACTATGCTACTAACTATCTTGCTATATCCTGAACTATCATATCTCTACTATCGTATATTTGTTATCACGCTACATCCATTTGTTCAAAAGAAAAAAAGAAAGTTAGTACTGTACATTAAAAAAAACTACCATGTTACTAATGTCCTGAACTATCATGCCTCTATATTGTGCTATGTTCTGTTTTAAAAAAAAAGAAACATTAGTACTATATAAAAAAAAAACAAAAATAAAAATAGTACCTGCTACTAATTATCTTGTTACGTTCTGAAGCATCATATTTTTACTATCATATTATACTACATTAGTTGTTAGTACTGTAATAAAAAAATGCTACTATGTTACTAACTATCTTGCCACGTCCCGAACTTTTATACTTCTGCTATTGTATGTTCATTATTGAGCTACGTTCTGAAAAAAAAATGTTAATACTATATATATATATTATCATGCTACTAACGTCCTGAATTATCCTATTGTACTATGTTTACACTATGTTTTGCTCTAAAGAAAAGAAAAAAAAATTATTACTGTATATATATAAAAAAACTAATGTGCTACTAACTATCTTGCTACGTCTCGAACTATCATGCATTAACTATTGTATGTTTGTTATTGCGCTACGTTTTGTTCTAAAGGAAAAAAAAGAAACATTAGTATTATATATATATATATAAATATATATGTATAAAAAAAAAGAAAAAATATTAATGAGTTACTAATGCTGTGAACTATTATGCTTCTATATTGTGCTACGTCTGTTATTATGTTACGTTTCATTCTAAAGAAAAAGAAACATTAATATTGTATATAAAAAAATACTATCATGCTACTATCTTGATATTCCTCTAACTATCATGCTTGCTACGTTTGTTATTGCGCGAAAAGTTAGTATTGCACTATTAAATAAAAAATACCACTGTGCTACTAATTGTCTTGCTAATCCTGAACTATCATGCTTCTATTATTGTTTTTTTGTTATTTGTATCTCAGTTAATCTAATTTCAAAGATACAAAGTGCGCATAAGAATGGAAGCAATTTTCTAATTCCAAAAGATACAAAGTGTACATAAAGAACTAAAGTCGATTTTAAAAAATAATCGAGAGAACTGATTATTAATTCAGTAATGACAAATTACGAATTTATTACAACATTATGCATTAATATGCAAATGATCAAATGTCACAATAATTATAGTGATCATTATTGTTAACACATCAATATATAAAACAATTGTCAAATTGTTTTCTTTACACCCTGATCACATTTTCTAGTTACGACCAATTAAAAACGTTAAGTGCACTAACTTAAATAATATGTTATATATATATAAATATATGTAGTAAAAATTAAATAATATAGATATAAGGGCTATTAACACTAACATTTATTCGGTATAATCATTGCGAATTTTAACATGTGATTATGACTATTTATGCCATCCATTTTTTGCACGTACAAAATGATTAGTAAAAATGTACCAGACAATCATGATATTTCGATTTACATAAATGGAATGATTGGTAAAAATATAACGAACACACGTGATAAGATGACAATTTTATTATAAGGAGATTAAGAATTTCCTTTATTTCATATTTATTTATAATAATTTATATTATATAACACACAATTATCTCTTACATAACCTATTGCTACTATCTAATATAAGTGCTAATTATAGCCCTAACACAAACCCCATATAACTACTACACTATACCCATATAACAAACTACTACACTAACCCTGTGCTACTATCTAACCCTAACTCTAACCCTAACTTTAAGCCCACTCTATCTTCTAATTTTAACCCTAACCCCAAGCGACCCTAAGCGACCTTTAGCAAAATATAGTATGATACAGCACTCAGCACCAGCAAAATATAGCACGATGCAGCACCAGTACTAGAGAAATAACAAGATATGGCACTATCGAAACCAACTTGGCCCAACTTCAGTAGCGAAACAACAAGACATGGCACCACCAAAGCAACTTGGCATGACTTCAGTAAACAACAAAGTGGAAACACTGGCAAGTGACAAAAAGGTGCACTGGCACAGTGACAAAAAAAGGCACCAACAAATGACAAAACTAATGACAAAAAGAGGCACCAAAGAATGAAACAGGACCCCGGACATATAGTACAGAGGTCATACATTACGCAATTCAGCAAAACCCCCCCCCGAAATTTGAGAAACAAAAAAACTGTTTTTGGCAATTATCTTGGCATCTAGTAGTCAAATTTGAATGAACATTTTTTTAAAATGAAGCTCTCAGTGAGGCGCATCTAACAAAAAAGTTCATTCAATTCTGATTACTGGATCAGAAGTTATTTAAGTAAACAGATTTTGATATTTTTAGCAAATTAGGTCAAAATTGGCCAAAATCCAGTTATGACCTATATGAGAGATGTCCGGGGTCCTAATGAAACACCAATGATGAAAAAGGCCTAAAGAACGACTCACAAAGCACCAACAAACAATGACACTAGTAACACAAAGAGACACTAACAGACGATATCAGTGGTGATGAAACAAGACCACTCAGAGAAATGCGCAAAATTATTTCAAAAAACACTGACAAGGTCATTTAAAAAAAACACTAGACAAGCGTAAGTAAACACGTAATACCACTCTATGCAAGAACATTAGAGAAAACAAAAGACAAGTCAAAGAAATATAATCTACTAAACCCAGAGGAAATCTAACAGCAAAATCAACGATGATACCAATGACGATACCAACTGCAACATTAGCAACAGCACGACGAAAGATAAGCTAAATAAATGAATAAAATAAAAATAAAAAATAATTGGTTAAAGAAAGTGAAGCAAAGAAAAACAAAAGGTAAGTGAAAGAAAAAATAAAACCAAATAAAAAAGATCAAAGATGATCTATACTTATCTATCCGGGTCTGGTGATGTGCATCCGATTTGCATCAGCAATCGGATCAACCCATGAATTTTTAATCATATGATTTCCCCATTTTTGGTTGGCCAAAAAGGCCAGAGACATATAAGCTATAAATATCTGGCCAGAGATATTTAGAAAAGCACTTTAATAAGTAATTGTTTTCAAGAAAAAATTCTCTAATGTAGCAGTTATTTGCATGTCAAGTAATAGGGCTGGAGTGGAGAAAAGTAGAGTGAAGACCTTAAAACTATACACTTAGAAATTTTGTCAATGTCTGGCTCCCACCTCTGTAATAATAAACTTTTGCAACCTTGTAGAACTTTGATTAGTAATTCTATCATTTAATAGAAATATTAAAAGCAAAACTGATTAATAGATTGATTAATAAAATGATTAATAGCTCAACTAATTGATTTTTTTTTTATATTGAAATTTTGATAAAATAAAAAACACAAGAATTTATATGTCTGAATAAAAGATTACAAGAAATGATACTAGAAGATTAGCTTCGATGACACCTGAAAAACAGTTAAGTTATTGAAATACATAATGAATTAACAATAAGACAAGACCTCAAAATTCTATTAGTAAAAAAGGAAATATAGACTAAAATGATAAACAGTCAAGCTCTATTGAAGTAAATTGAATATCAAAATTTTTTTGAATTATTATTGTAATTTTATACACAAATTTATGGAACATGAAAATGGTATTAGGCAAAAATTTTGGAATAATTATATTTTTAAAAAATTAATATGAATAGGGATAGCAAATTTTTTTATTACATATTTAAAAACAGTAATGAATATAATCTGTATATATTTAAATTTAGATTTGACCATTCAGATTTAATCATAAACGTTTTTTTATTATCTCTAAACATGAATTACAAATCATAATGTCATTATTGCATAAAACTGGCATATATTTTTTGGATATTTTACTAGCTTCATTAATTTCATTATCTTTCTTAGTATTGCTATTTTATCAGTTTGTCATTTTGTTATTTAAGGCTTATAATTTCATCAACATGAAACTTCCAGGTTTTATACAGCAACTATATTCCAATTACATAATGTATTTGTTTTAAGTTCAAATTACAATAAGTTACAGATTGATCTTACAATTGATTGTTCAGTAACATAGAATTGGTAATTTTTGATAACCATAACTTTTTTTATGAAAGAATTTATTCGATTTTGACTTTTTTGTATTTTTATAATTAGCTAATATTAATTTAATATATATTATAAGTTTTATTAATAAATTTTATGTATAAATATTAAAAATTGATCTTGACCAATAGAAAACGAAAAATGACATGAGTGCTAATTAATAATTGACATGTTTAAAATGATAGATAATACACATATATTAAAAAAAATAATAATAATAATTTAAAGAAAAAATTTAATAAGTAGTTAACAATAAATTTATACTGTTAAGCAATCAATTTAATCATCTAAATACAAATATAAGGTAAATAATAAATTTAATCGTAAATCAGTTTAATTTAGTACTCATCAATAGGAATTTCAACAGAATCAATAGGTATACTTGGTGAAGTTACTAATATAACAAATATCTGGTAAATTTTACTTCTGTAAAGGATAAAAACTCTATAAACAAAAAGAGTAATTTTAAAATAAGTACCTTTAATTGTATTTGATATTATTTGTGTATTGATCATTTTGCTAGTATACATTTGATCTGGATGCTTTTGTGAGATAATCGGCAATGTTTTGATTATTTTATCAGCATCTAAGAATTGTTTTTTAATTTCATTTGCATTATCTGATTTCATCATAATATTAATCCATTCGCTAAGTTGTTTCAAGATATCATAAGCTTTAGGTCGTTTTTGTGGAACTGAATCCATGCATTGCTTAGCTAATTCAATATAACAATCTGGAGTCCCAGGAGCAAATTCAGGACGCAATCCTCTGCATATATTTATTGAAAGACTAAGATCAAATGGACGACCATCAAAAGGTCTTTGCCCGGTTGACATTTCTGACATAATGATTCCAAAACCATAAACATCTGCAGCTTTTGTAAGCTTCTGACCTGATAAAACTTCTGGAGCAACATAAGGAATGACTCCATAAATACAACCTTCTGAACTACCTTCGTATATCGTTTTAGATAACCTTAGATCTGAAACATAAGATTTCATATTTTTATTAATGTCTTCGTCTTGCAAAATATTACCGCTGTGGAAGTCTGTATGAATATATCCTGCAGAATGAATTTGAAACAAATCATGTGAAATGTTTTGAAGTAGGTTTAATTTAATTTGCCAGGTAATATTTTGAAAATTTTTTCTTAAAAACTTATGAAGACTCCCATTATTGGCAAATTGAAATACCATTAAGTATTTTTTTGTTTCAGTGTTTTGAGTCAATCCATATATCTTAAGCTGACTTTGCAAAAATGTACATTTCACATGGCTGTCAAACTTTATAAATTGATAAATGAATTATTTCAGTATTAGTTTAATAAACTGTAAAATGAATGGTAATTTAACTCACTTCTTTCAAAAAATCAAGCGAATTTCCTTAAAACCAGATAAGGTCTTGATCGCAACAGTGCTAGATGGTTCGCGTGTTCGTGTATATTTTCGTGTAGAATAATTCCAATTAAAATTACTTTCAATTTTTCGTATACCATCCAACCAAGTTGCAGAAAATACAGAACCGTATCCACCTTCGCAAATTTTTTTAATATTATCTAGTCTATCAAATGGAATCCATTCAATCATATGTTCAGATTCAAAAATTCTAAGTTGAAATCTTTTTATATAATTGTCAATATCTTTATTTCCACTTGTCCATCCTTGAATTGCTATGTCAGGATCACATGTTTGACACCATGCTTCTCTTGTGTTATCTTCATTACAATGTGCACATTTCCCATAACGAGAGTTTCTTTATAATCAACGATTACATTTTTCATTAGTTTTTAATTTATGCGATTTTTAATTTCATTGTATTGTAAATAGTTTTTATGCTTACCGACTAACAAGTATAAAATTATACAAATTATATTGTAAATATGAACTCGAATGTTTTATTTTAAATGCTTAAGATTCATAAATGCTTTTTATACTCACTCACTAAAATGAAATTAAGTAACAAATATTCATGAATATGCATAGCTTATTTTAAATACTTAGTAAATATACCTTATACTCACCGACTAAAATGAAATCAAATATGTAGTAAATGAATATTCATTAATAGCTTATTTTAAATATTTAGATCAATAATGTTTTTATACTTACTAACTAAATCAACGTGAATAAAATGAAATTAAATAATAAATATTCATGAATTTTGAATAGCTGATTTTAAATATTTAATAATTTTCTTTATACTCACTCACTAAAATCAACGTAATTTTCATGAACTTGAATGGCTTATTTTGAATATTTATATTATTAATAATAAATTTCCTTATACTCACCTGAATTAACGTGAATAAGATAAAATTAAATAATAAATATTCATGAACTTGGTTGGCTTATTTTAAATACTTAAATTAAGAAATGCTCTTTATTCTCACCTCCTAAATTAACACGAATACAATAAAATTAAAATTCATGAATTTAGAAATTTTATTTTAATGCTTAGTTTAACAAATGTTCTTAATACTCACGTACTAAATTGCCATGAATAAAATTAATAATAAATATTTACGAATTTGAATGGCTTAATTTTAAATACTAATATAATAAATTATCTTTATACTCACTTCCTAAATTAACATCAATAAAATGAAATTTAATGATAAATATTCATGAAATCGAAAAGGTTTCTTTTAATACTTAAAAAATGTCTTTGTACTAACCCACTAAATTAACATGAATAAAATAAGATTAAATAATAAATATTCATGAACTTGAATAGCTTATTTTATAAATTAGTTTAATGAATTTTCGTTATACTCACGGGCTAAAATAATGCTAAAAGTAAGTATTCATGATCTGAATAGCCTATTTAAATACTTAAATTATTAAATGTTTTTATACTCACAGGCTATATTAAAGTGAATAAATAAAACTTCTGTAAATATGTACTAAATAATAACTTATTTAAATGCTGGATTAATAATTGTACTTCATACTCACGGACTAAATTAATGCGAATAAAATGAAAATAAATAGTAAATACTCATGAATTGAATAGCTTATGTTAAATAATCAGATTCATAATGGATAAATGTTCTTTATACATACAGACTAAAATTAACGTGAATAAAACGAAATTAAAAGTAAATATTCACAAGCTTGATATCTTATTGGTTAATAAACTTCTTTATACAGTACTCACACACTAAATTAACAAAATAAAGTAAGTTTAGTATATATTTATAAATTTGGATAACATATTTTTTGTTATACTTACGGACTAATTCAATGAATTTTGAGTGTTGTTTAAATGATAAATACCATGAATCATTGTTGGTCAATGAAATAAAATTTATAATAAATGATTAATTTTTATTCTTACTCCCTAAAAGAATTAAACCGTTTCAAAAAAATATTTAAAATTCTAAACAAAAATTGACGAAAAATTAACAAATAACTTACTTTCTAATCCAATAATAGAAGTTTTCTTCGTTCTTTTCTACACAAATTCCGTATCTGTAACAAATCGCAGCTTTAAAAATTCCCATAGAATTACCTGCCTCAGCTGATTTTAGATAATGCATAAACGCTTTATGTTTATCTGATTCAACCCCGATTCCTAAATAATAACAATAACCAACTTGGTACATTCCATTGGAATTATTCAGTTCAGCAGAATTTTGATAATGAATGAATGCTTTATTTTCATCCTTTTCAACACCAATTCCATGCTCGTAACGATAACCAAGCCATATTATTTCTTCTGATTTTTGATCATCAATAAAATCCAGTTGATTAAAGGAATTGGTAGGTTGAATTATTTTATCATGTGGGTTATTTTCTTTATTATTTGACATTTTAGATGCAAAAAATTTATGCATTACGTGTGAAGGTTTAATTTCATTGAAAATTTGATCAAATCATATATACATTAAGCGCTGTTTCACGTAGTACGTATACAATTATATGCATAGGCGCCACTTGAACTATTTTAAATTTTGTAAATAATTAGAGTAATTTATTTATACATTAATTATATAAAAAGCGCTTTCATGCTAACTGTAAGTGAAATATACCGAGTATGCTACTTAATTTTTAATAATTGTTCTATGCATATTGTGATAAAAACATTTACTGGCGGACTTCACCTTCAAACAATTTTTATCATATAAAGGTAACAACATTTTATTTATTTTAATTTTTAAAAAGCATTGTTACGACCACGCATTTCTATTTAACGACCATATTAACGGGCTTTTAAACTATCAACCTATTAAATTTTGTAAAAATTGTTCCGATATTATTAGTTTAAAACCCCAAAGTCCAGTTTTTTTAATCTTTAATGTAAGGTTTGCATAAATTCGAAAAGCATAGGTACGATTGGCCATGTGATTGGAAGAATGCCGGCACGCCAAAGGTGCCGGAAATAAATTCAATTAAAGGACATTAAGTCCGCAGAATACATTGTGAGTAATTTGAACTGAGTAATTTGAGCGGAGTAATTTGAACTGAAACGATGATATGCTCCCGGGAAATTAGCAAGTGAGATTGCGCCCAGGTATCATCGTGGTGGGAAGGGTTGGGTCGAGAAAATGACGGTTATAATGTTTGGGGAAAGAGAAGAGTGTTGGAAAACGACTTATTCGTCATTTCTTTTATATTGATTGAGAACGGTGGCTTTTTGCTACGTAGTTGTGTTCGCATGAAAATCGATATGGTCTGATTTCTCTTTCTGTTAGCATGAAAAATCGATGTCCGTTACGTAGTTGTGTCCGCATGAAATCCCGGTCCCCACTTGCATTAACGGGCAGGGTTGTAGCACATGGCGTGTAACCCTGACCACTCTCCCCTGTCTTTTCGATCAGTTGACTTTTTGTCAACATGCATTATATACATTTGCATACTAGGACCCGAAATATTCATAAATAGGTCAGGTATAAGTTTGCTTATTTTTGAAGTTTTTTACGCAAATCTTTTCTATTTATAGTAATTTTTTGCTTATTTTTGGGGATGGCTAAAGCCAGGTGCGTTTATATGTTTTTGATTATTTAATTAAAATTAGGGTAAGGGTTAGTTAGGGGTTAGGGTTAGGGCTTGACTTATAAGTAAAATTGTCTTCCCGACATTTTTATTAATGCTCCTATACAGGTTTAGACACTCGTTTTTTTTTATTTTCGGCGTTTTTCACTTTTTTTCTTTGTTTTTGTCTCGTCGGGCTGATCCGTAAAGATCAAATTTTACGATTTGATTGGCTTTATATCACGTGAACGCACTGGCTTTAGACTAGGGATCCTAATTTTCTGCTGCGACAAGCCCCAATTTCTGCCTGCTCTACACATCGAATTATGCGAATTATGCGATAAATTTTTTAAAATTATGCTACAGATTATGCGGATCAGATAGAAATATGCGAAATTTATCGTTATTATAAGTACTGAACCCCATCAATAACTTACCAATAAACCACAAAATCTGTGTAATATAAAATTACGAAAAGAGTCGTGTTTACAAAACTGTCTTTTGCGCCAAACAAAAAAATAACCTGCAAAATTTTAGTATAAGGCCACGCAAAGTTAATTTTTCGTTTTGCATAACCCGCCGACCTTTTTTTTTAAATTTCAATCATGTCAATTATTCCATTTTTTGCTATTTAATTTTTCTCCGGTGTCACCCGATGGTGACCTTAATTTTCTGGAATTACCCGATAGAACCGAAAAAAAAATCTAAAATTTTCTGGGTGTGAACATGAGCATATTAATTTACAGTAGATTATAAAAAAAAAAATATCCGACCAGCCAACTGAAATTTTGGAACACCATGTTATGCAAAACGAAAATTAACTTTGTGTCCTAATATATGTTTCTTATTAAATTTTTATACTACTTTAACGATATGTTTTATTACTTAACATTCTGAAATTTCAAATCTGATAATTTATGAAATTTATGTTTCGTACAATCAAATTCTGCGTCCAATAGGAACCCGATATTACTCGATCTTTAATTCCGGCCATTTATGCGCAGATTATGCTTTATTAATTATGCGAAATTCATCTTGATATGCGAATATCGCAGTCGCATATGCTTCTGCGGTAAAATCTGAATTATGCGCATATTATGCTATCGCAGATCCGCGGTATCCTTACTTTAGACGACCCCTTATTTTTGAAGTTTTTTCTGTAGATCTTTCCTTTTTTAGTAACCCTATAATTAACCTGACCTATTTATGGGGGACGTCTAAAGCGGTGTAGATTCTTATAATATATTTTATCGAATTAACTTTAGGGTTAGGGTCATCTTAAGTTAGGGTTAGAGAGATTCTTAGGTTATAATATATAAGCAAAATTGCCTTCCCGACATTTTTAATTAAAACACCAAGGTAGGTTTAGACTGCTATTTTTTGTATTTTTCAAGGTTTTCGCTTCGCTTTTTTGTTTGCTTCGCCGAAGATCATCAAAATTCGATAATTTGATTGGCCAATTGTCACGTGATTCACTCCGCTTTAGACGACCCCTATTTATGTATATTTCGGGGGGACAGGTACCTTTATATGTTTTTTATTTTTTAATTAAAATTAGGGTAAGGGTTAGTTAGGTTAGGGATAGGGATGTATTATAGGTAAAATTGCCTTCCCGTCATTTTTTATTAATGCTCCGAGACAGGTTTAGACACTCGTTTCTTGTATTTTTAGTGTTTTTCACTTTTTTCTTTGTTTTTGTCTCGTCGGGCTGATCCGTGACGATCAAAATTTTACAATTTGATTGGCTGTAAGTCATGTGATGGTGCCTGGCTTTAACGGATCCCTATTTCGGGGTCCTTGCATACTATACAACCATAAATTTAATTTATACGTAATTTTGACCTCATCAACTATACAAACATGTTGGCTGATTTAACGATTATACACAACTTCTTTGCTCCACTACTATTCGTATTATTTGAATTTCCGTCGTACGTACATACGACGTATGTCGTCACTTATTGATATTATCATTTTTTTTATTAGATATTAATAAATTTTTTTTTGAAATTTGAAAATTGAACATTAAATGAATGATATTAGTTCTGAGATGAGCAATAGCTTTTTTGATGTAGAAAATGATTCTTCTAATGGAGTTGACAAAAAGGAAATTTTTCTCAAAAAAAAAATTAATAATAATTTAACTTTGAAAACTGATATCGAATTTATTTAAAGACAAATTTTTTGTTGGTTCTTTTTCACCTGAAATAGAAAGTTCGGTAATATATCTTACAAAAAATTTGACGTTAAAGAAGCAACTCATTCACTCAAATATCCACCAACAGTGAAGAAGAAATTGCTATAGTTTATCATATCGACGGGTGGGAAAACATAGATTTATATTTAAACTATTAGCTTAGCGAAAAGTTCAAATAAATCCATCAAAATAAAAGAAAATCTAAAAAAAATCCGAAGTGGACATTATTCATTCTGAAAATTCAAGTGAAAGTGAACATGAAAAAAAGCTCAACAGCTAATAAACTTGTATATCAAGAACAATTGTTAGCATTAAAGAAACATAAACTAGCCTTGAGAGAACGTGAAGCAAAGTCCATTTAATCGAACTAGCAAACTTGAAAAAGAGCAAAAGCTGAAATCCGCAAATTATAAACGAAATCAAGCGCAATTAACGCAATTGTGTTTGAGAAAAAAAATCTGCAAAGTGGATGTAATTTCGTTGAATATATAATTATTATTGCTCGTCTCGTCGTGTGCCCCTTCCTCGCACACGACAGTCGTGACCAACCTTCATAACTACAGTCACGTCCTTTTATGCAAATCGACGTCATGCAGTATGGGATAGGGTCGCGGAACAAGCCGCAGGACGTCACGTGAGCAGATCTTTTCGAGGATAATACTTCGATCTCTTTGTTTGTTTCTTTTTCCGTTTTTGCGACAAGTTCAGTGACTCTGTCGTAATGTATCGCCCCCTTCACTCAACCTCTCTCTTCTTCCTCTTCTTTCTTCTTTTCTTTTCCTTTTGGGCGTGGTGGGGGGATAGCTGGACACAATGTCGAGCAGAAAATTCAAAGAACAAAGAGATCGATGCAGATCATCAGGTTACCTAAAATACCATTTCGTCAGTGATCTGCTGTCACACGGTGACTCGCCGCCTTGCGACTTCGTTCACAAATTATGTAAAACTTTATTACCTTTGAATGATATTAGTTCTGAGATGAGCAATAGCTTTTTTGATGTAGAAATTATTCTTCTAATGGAGCTGACAAAAAGGAAATTATTCTCAAAAAAAAAAAATAATAATAATTAAACTTTGAAAACTGATATCGATGATAGAATTTAAAGATAAATTTTCTGTTGGTTCTTTTCACCTGAAATAGAAAGTTCGGAAATATAACTTACAAAAAATTTGACGTTAAAGAAATAACTCATTCACTCAAATATCCACCAGCAATAAAGAAGAAATTGCTCTAGTTTATCATATCGAAGGGTGGGAAAACATAGATTTATATTTAAACTATTAGCTTAGCGAAAAGTTCAAAAAATCCATCAAAATAAAAGAAAATCAAAAAAATCCGAAGTGGGCATTATTCATTCTAAAATTCAAGTGAAAGTGAACATGAAAAAAAGCTCACCAGCTAATAAACTTGTATATCAAGAACGATTGTTAGCATTAAAGATACATAAATTAGACTTGAGAGAACGTGAAGCAAAGTCCATTCAATCGAACTAGCAAACTTGAAAAAGAGCAAAAGCTGAAATCTGCAAATTAAAAATGAAAACAAGCGCAATTAACACAATTGTGTTTGAGAAAAAAAATCTGCAAAGTGGATGTAATTTCGTTGAATATATAATTATTTTTGATTTTACTATAAATAAATTCTATCAGGTTTTTTTGTTAGAGCAATCATAAAATTCAATCTCGTAAAAATTTTGATTTTCATATATGATTGAGAGTATGATTGTGTACCAATCGATTCTTAGAGCAGAACGATCTCATAAAAAATCTAGAATTATACTAAAGTGCTTCTAAATTCTTTTTGATACCGTCATATTAATATGTTTTATTATAACAATAAATTAACTTCTGTCAAATTTTGTGAGGTCAAATAATAATTTAATATATATAATTTATGAGTATAGTATGCTAGTTTTATATATTCAGATGCGGTTTTTGTAATATACTCCGTAATACCGATTCAAAAATGACACGTGCCGATTCTATGACTGCAAGTTTCTTTAAAAAATATTTTAATAACAATTCATTTTTGATCTTACTTTCGTTATTATAAAATTTTTTTTTTTTAAAAAAATTGCTAAACATCGTAAAATTTATTAAATTGAAACAAAGATATTCTGGTTCGTTTCATATATAAAAAAAGATTTCAGTCATAAACCTAAATACGTAATTTCAAAATTTTGGCTCAATAATATTGTAGTAAAACACATGATTAAAATTTTCGAATCGGAAGATTTCAAGTAAGAAAATTCTTAATTTCGATAATTAAGAAAGAAGATTTACAATCAAAGAGATAAAAATTTGGAAACGTTTTATTAATCAAAATTGCTAAAAACTTTGGCCAGTTTTCTTAATCTGCAACAGGTCCCATAATTAGCACCTTGATATTTTCAAGTGTATGGTAATAAAAATTATATATTGATAATTTACAAGAATATCAAAGAATCCCGTGTAATATTAACAAAAATATAGCAGTTTAAAAGATAGAAAATTTCAATGATAATAATGAAGTATATGCAGCAGTAACTACATTATGATTCTATAAAAAGATAATGCATGCTAAAATATGCACAAATGCTTTGTTTTTTTCATTAAGTAATGGTATTGCGCAGAATTTTATTTGTTATAATTTCTTAACTTTCGATGGTATCTTAATTTATTCACTGATTTAACAAATATGAATCATGATTTTGTATTCAGTAGAGGAGTATTTTGTGTTTCAGTTGCGTTTCAGTTTTGTGAAAAGATCTAAATTTTTGATCTTTATGGTTTGTATATTATTTTGTGCTTAAAAAAAGTTTTACAAGGATCTGAATAACCTTTCATTATATTTTTCCCATTAGCTATAATTAATATGAGATGCGTAATTCTTTTTTAAAAATTCTTTATTTATTTTCTTTATATCAGCATTATTTAAACGTTTTTCTTTTACGCGAAGTCAAGGTAACAAATAAAACATGTCAAATCAATAAAGGCGTTTTTCTAGTAAATATAAGAAAGAAAAAGCTATACTAAGTTGCATTATCATAATTGTTGTGATGTTCGGGCATTTAAGGATCTGCTGGTCATTAAATAATGTGTAAGGGTGGAATCAGAAGCAAATTTTCAAGAAATGATGAATCCTATATATTTACTGTAGTTACAAGTTGAAAGCCATTATTTTGGTAATTCGCTTTGTTTATCAAGGTAATTTTCAATTATTAATAACCAATTGGTCCACATGATGCTTTTTTTCGTTATAATATACTAGAAAAATTCTGTATGGGTCGACTTCAGTTCAAATTGCAATTTGCAAATTTTAATGAGCACGTCATCAATAATCAACAAGTAATCAATCAATAGCTTTTAGCAATATAGACATATTATTTAACTTTTTTTTTCTTGATGTTTTATAAACAAGTTTCTAAAAGGCATGAGTATGACATATTATTCTTTCAAATCGATATACACAATTATTACAGAATTTTTATTTCTATAGTTTAAAAAAAAAAAAAAAAAAGATATTGCTACAAAAGTTGTAACGTGATATCGAAATAAACCGGTTTTTTTTCTAAAAAATTGGCTGTAACTCAAAATATTGACAATGTAACGCTCTAACAAATTTATTCAATTCCGAATTTTCACATAGAAATCCTCAATTATATATTAAATATTACCCATTGTATGATATTAGCGTAACAGACTGAAGTTAAAATTTTAATAGATAAATTAATATTATACAGTGCAGTGGATACAATTTTGTCTTACACAACAAAAACTTTCACCAAAGCATGATCATGTCTCAGTGGATTTTCTAATAATAAATGAACTGCCGTATATTCGATAGTATTACACAATTTGGTAGCAAAGTTTTTTTTTTAAGTTTCTATAGTAGCAGGTTTTAACTTTAATTATATGACAATATCTAGAATGAATAAATACTATATATTCATCATTTTATATAATAAAGCTGTTTATAACTTGTTCATTTATAAGTTTACAATCAGAATTTCCCATCTCAGCAAGTTTTTGAATATAAATTAGTACTTTATATTCATCCTTTTCAACTCCAATTCCATTTTGATAACAATTAACAAAGTCATTAATGTGGCCCATTCCGGCCAGATCTTTTTATAATGAACAAACGCTTTATGTTAATCCTTTTCAACACCAATGCCATACTGATAACAAAAACTAACACAATATATTCCATAAGAATACCCCACCTCAGCCGATTTTTGATAATGAATAAATGCTTTAAGTTTATCCTTTTCAACTCCAAGTCCGTTTTGATAAAAGTATCCAATTATAAACATTCCATCACTGTCTCCCATTTCAGAAGATTTTTGATAATAAATCAATGCCTTATGATTATCTTTTTCAACTCCATTTCCATAATGTTAACAATAGTCAACATAAAAAACTCCTTTAACATTTCCCATATCGGCTGATTTTTGATAATAAATAAATTCTTTATTTTTATCTTTTTTAATTCCAATCCCATTTTGATAATAACCGCCAACATTATATATTGCTTCAACAAGTCCCATATCAGCAGATTTTTGATAATATATAAATGCTTTACATTTATCCTCTTCAAATCCGTCACTATACTGATAACAAATGCAAATTACATATTACTTCAACAAGTCCCATATCAGCAGATTTTTGATAATAAAAAAATGCTTTACGTTTATCCTCTTCAACTCCATCACCATAATGATAACAATAACCAACATAAAATGCTCCTTTAACATGTCCCATATCGGCTGATTTTTGATAATAAATAAATGCTTTATTTTTATCTTTTTTAATTCCAATCCCATTTTGATAACAACTGACAACATTATATATTACTTCAACAAATCCCATATCAGCAGATTTTTGATAATAAATAAATGCTTGAGTTTCAACCTTTCTAATTACAATCCCATTTTGATAACAATAACAACATGAAAAGTTACTTTATCATTTCCCATATCAGAAGATTTTTTATAATGAATAAACGCTTTACGTTCATCCTTTTCAACACCGAAACCATTCTGATAACAATATCCAACATAATATACTCAAGAATGTCCCATCTCAGCAGATTTTTGATAATATATGAATGCTTTTTTATTATCTTTTTCAACTCCAAGTCCGTTTTGATAAAGGTGCACAATTGTAAACGGTCTCCCATTTCAGCAGATTTTTGAATATATATAAATGCTTAATGATTATATTCTTAAAAAAATTAATATGAATAAAGATAGAAAATTTTTTTATTACATACTTAAAAACAGTAATGAATATAATCTGTATATATTTATATTAAGATTTGACTATTCAGATTTAATCATAAACGTTTTTTTACTATCTCTAAACATGAATTACAAAACATAATGCCATTATTGCATAAAACTGGAATATATTTTTTGGATATTTTACTAGCTTCATTAATTTCATTATCTTTCTTAGTATTGCTATTTTATCAGTTTGTCATTTTGTTATTTAAGTTTTATAATTTCATCAACATGAAACTTCCAGGTTTTATCTAGCAATCATATTCCAGTTTCATGATTTATTTGTTTTAAGTTCAAATTTACAATATGCTACAGATTGATCTTACAATTGGCTGTTCAGCAATTATAGATTGGTAATTTTTTGTAATCATAACTTTTTTATAAAAGAATTATTCAATTTTGACATTTTGTATTTTATAATTAGCAAACATTAATTTAATATGTAATTATAAGTTTTATTAATAAATTTATGTATTCATTAAAAATTGACCTTGACCAATAAAAGTTGAAGAAAGACATAAGTGCTAATTAATAATTGACAATGTTTAAAATGACAGATAATACACATAAATTAAAATAATAATAATAATTTAACGGAAAAAAATTAATTAGTTAACAATAAATTTATACTGTTAAGCATCATCTAAATACAAATATAAGGTAAACAATAAGTTTAATCGTAAATTAGTTTAATTTAGTACTCACCAATAGGAATTTCAACAGAATCAATAGGTTTACTTGGTGAAGTTACTAATATAACATATCTGGTAAATTTACTTCCGTAAAGGTTAAAAACTCTATAAACAAAAAGAGTAATTTTAAAATAAGTACCTTTAATTATATTTGATATTATTTGTGTATTGATTATTTTGCTAGTGTAAATGTGATCCGGATGTTTTGGTGAAATAATTGGTAATGTTTTGATTATTTTATCAGCATCTAAGAATTGCTTTTTAATTTCATCTGCATTTTCATATGCATTATTTGAATAATACATGATATTATTCCATTCACTAAGTTTTGCATAGATATCACCAGCAGCAGGCCGTTTTTGTGGATCTGAATCCATGCATTGCTTAGCTAATTCAATATAGCAATCTGGAGTCCCAGGAGCAAATTCAGGACGCAATCCTCTGCATATATCTAATGAAAGACTAATATCAAATGGACGACCATCAAAAGGTCTTTGCCCGGTTGAAATTTCTGACATGATGATTCCAAAACCATAAACATCTGCAGCTTTTGTAAGCTTCTGACCTGATAAAACTTCCGGAGCAACATAAGGAATGACTCCATAAATACCACCTTCTGAACTACCTTCGTATTCCGTTTTAGATAACCCTAGATCTGAAACATAAGATTTCATATTTTTATTAATGTTTTCGTCTTGCAAAATATTACCGCTGTGGAAGTCTGTATGAATATATCCTGCTCCATGAATTCTAGTCAAATCATATACAATGTCTTTAAGTAATTTTAATTTAATGTGCCAGGTAATATTTTGAAAATTCCTTTTTAAAAACTTATGAAGACTCCCATTATTGGCAAATTGAAATACCATCAAGTGTTTTGAGTCAATCCATAAATCTTAAGCTCACTACCCAAAACTGTACATTTCACATGGCTGTCAAACTTTATAAATTGATAAATGAATTATCTCAGTATGAGTTTAATAAACTGTAAAATGAATGGTAATTTAACTCACTTCTTTCAAAAAATCAAGCGAATTTTCCTTAGAACCAGATAAGGTCTTGAGCGCAACGGTGCTAGGTGGTTCGCGTGTTTGTGTATATATATATATAGAATAATTCCTTTCAATTTTTCGTATGCCATCCAACCAAGTTGCAGAAAATACAGAACCATATCCACCTTCGCCAATTTTTTTAATATTATCTAGTCTATCAAATGGAATCCATTCAATCATACGTTCAGATTTAAAAATTCTAAGTTGAAATCTTTTTATACAATTGTCAATATCTTTATTTCCACTTGTCCATCCTTGAATTGCTATGTCAGGATCACATGTTTGACACCATGCATATCTTGTGTTATCTTCATTACAATGTGCGCATTTCCCATAAAGAAGATTTCTTTATAATCAGCGATTACATTTTCATTAGTTTTTAATTTATGCGATTTTTAATTTCAGTGTAAATAGTTTTTACGCTTACCGACTAAAAAGTATAAAATTATACAAACGATATTGTAAATATGAACTCGAATGTTTTATTTTAAATACTTAAACATAAATATTTTTATACTCACTCACCTAAAATGAAATTGAATAACAAATATTCATGAATTTGCATAGCTTATTTTAAATACTTAGTAAATATTCCTTATACTCACGGACTAAAATGGAATCAAATATGTAGTAAATAAATATTCATGAATAGCTTATTTTAAATATTTAGATCAATAATGTTTTTATACTTACTAACTAAATTAACGTGAATAAAATGAAATCAAATAATTAATATTCATGAACTTGAATAGCTGATTTTAAATATTTAATAATTTTCTTTATACTCACTAACTAAATTAACGAAATTTTCATGAACTTGAATAGCTTATTTTGAATTATTACCAATTATTGTCTTTATACTCACGGCCTAAATTAACGTGAATAAGATAAAATTAAATAATAAATATTCATGAACTTTAATAACTTATTGGGAATACTTAAATTAAGAAATGCTCTTTATACTCACCGCATCCTAAATTAACATGAATACAATAAAATTAAATATTCATGAACTTAGAAATTTTATTTTAATGCTTAGTTTAACATGTTCTTTACGCTCACATACTAAATTGCGTGAATAAAATTAATAGTAAATATTTATGAATTTGAATGGCTTAATTTTTAAATACTTATATAATTAATTTTCTTTATACTCACAGACTAAATTAACATCAATAAATGATAAATATTCATGAACTCGAAAAGTTTTCATTAAATACTTAAAAAATGTCTTTGTACTAACCCACTAAATTAACATGAATAAAATAAAATTAAATAATAAATGTTCATGAATTTGAATAGCTTATTTTATAAATTATTTTAATGAATTTTCGTTATACTCACTGACTAAAATGATGCTAAAAGTAAGTATTCTGAATAACTTATTTAAATTCTTGAATTAATAAATGTTTTTTATACTCACAAGCTATATTAAAGTGAATAAATAAAACTTTTGTGAATATGTACTAAATAATAACTTATTTTAAATTCTGGATTAATAATTGTACCTTATACTCACGGACTAAATTAATGCGAATAAAATGAAAATAGTAAATACTCATGAATTGAATAGCTTATTTTAAATAATCAGATTCATAATGAATAAATGTTCTTTATACATACAAACTAAAATTAATGAATAAAACGAAATTAAAAGTAAATATTCACTAGCTTGATATCTTATTGGTTAATAAACTTCTTTATACAGTACTCACACACTAAATTAACAAAATAAAGTAAGTTAAGTAGTATATATTTATAAATTTGAATAGCATATTTTTTATTATACTTACGGACTAATTCAATGAATTTTGAGTGTTGTTTAAACGATAAATACCATGAATCATTGTTGGTCAATGAAATAAAATTTATATTAAATGATTAATTTATATTCTTACTCCCTAAAAGAATTAAACCGTTTTAAGAAAATATTTAAAATTCTAATTTTTAAAATACAAAAATTGACGAAAAATTAACAAATAACTTACTTTTTAATCCAATACTCGAATTTGTCTTCGTCCTTTTCCGCACCAACTCCGTAATAGTAACAAATCGCAACTTTAAAAATTCCCATAGAACTACCTGCCTCAGCTGATTTTAGATAATGAATAAACGCTTTGTGTTTATCTAATTCAACCCCGATTCCTAAATAATAACAATAACCAACTTGGTACATTCCATTAGAATTATTCATTTCAGCAGATTTTTGATAATGAATGAATGCTTTATTCTCATCCTTTTCAACACCAATTCCATGTTCGTAACGATAACCAAGCCATAAAATTTCTTCTGATTTTTGATCATCAATAAAATCCAGCTGATTAATGGAATTAGTAGGTTGAATTATTTTATCATGTGGGTTATTTTCTTTATTATTTGACATTCTAGATGCAAAAAATTTATGCATTACGTGAGAGGTTTAATTTCATTGAATCATTTGATCAAATCATATATAAATTAAGCTTGTTCACGTAGTACGTACACAATTATATGCATTAGGCGCCACTAGAACTATTTTAAATTTTGTAAATAATTAGAGTAATTTATTTATACATTAATGATATAAAAAGCGATTTAATGCTAACTGTAAGTGAAATATACCGAGTATGCACTTAATTCTCAAATAGTTTTAGTAATTGTTCTATGCATATTGTGATAAAAACATTTACTGATGGACTTCACCTTCAAACAATTTTTATCATATACAGTATTTAATGTTCAATTTTCAAATTTCAAAAAGAAATTTATTAAATATCTAATAAAAACAATGATAATATCAATAAGTGACGACATACGTCGTACGTACGACGGAAATTCAAATAATACGAATAGTAATGGAGCAAAGAAGTTGTGTATAATCGTTAAATTAGTCAACAACATGATTGTATAGTTGATGAGGTCACAATTACGTATAAATTAAATTTATCGTTGTATAGTATGCAAATGTATATAAAATTTATGCAAACCTTACATTAAAGATTAAAGAAAACTAGACTTCGGGTTTTTAAACTTATAATGTCGGGAACAATTTTTACAAAATTTAATAGGTTGATAGTTTAAAAGCCAGTCAATATGGTCGTTAAATAAAATGCAGTAATCGTAACAATGTTTTTTAAAAAAAATTAAAATAAATAAAATGTTGTTACCTTTGAATGATATTAGTTCTGAGATGAGCAATAGCTTTTTTGATTAAAAAATGATTCTTCTAATGGAGTTGACAAAAAGGAAATTTTTCTCAAAAAAAAAATAACAATTCCTTTAATGAAAACTTTGAAAACTGATATCGATGATAGATTTAAAGATAAATTTTCTGTTGGTTCTTTTTCACCTGAAATAGAAAGTTCGAAATATATTTTACAAAAAATTTGACGTTAAAGAAATAACTTATTCACTATTCACTCAAATATCCACCAACAATGAAGAAGAAATTGCTATAGTTTATCATATCGACGGGTGGAAAACATAGATTTATATTTAAACTATTAGCTTAGCGAAATGTTCAAATAAATCCATCAAAATAAAAGAAAATCTAATAAAAAAAAAAAAAATCCGAAGTGGACGTTATTCATTCTGAAAATTCAAGTGAAAGTGAACATGAAAAAAGCTCACCAGCTAATAAACTTGTATATCAAGAACGATTGTTAGCATTAAAGATACATAAACTAGCCTTGAGAGAATGTGAAGCAAAGTCCATTCAATCGAACTAGCAAACCTGAAAAGAGCAAAAGCTGAAATCTGCAAATTAAAACCGAAAAACAAGCGCAATTAACGCAATTGTGTTTGAGAAAAAAAATCTGCAAATTTGATATATTTTCGTTAAGTATATAATTTTGTAAAATTTTTATTTTATTTTACTATAAATAAATTCTATCAGAAGTACTTAATATTTATGTAATGTGCAATCCTGTAAACATCTTGGTTTTTTTGTTAAAACAATCGTAAACTACAATCTCGTAAAAATTTTGATTTTAATTTTAAATTGTGTAAAATTCTTGATTTTCGTCAGAGTATGATTGTGTACCAATCGATTCTTAGAGCAGTACGATCTCATAAAAAATCTAGAGTTTTATTAAAGTGCTTCTAAATTCTTTTTGTTACCGTCACATTGATATATTGTATTTTATTATAACAATAAATTAACTTCTGTCAAATAATAATTTAATATAATATATGACTATACTATTTATATATAATTTATGTGTATAGTATGCTGGTTTTATATACTCAGATGCGTTTTTGTAGTATACTCCGTTACTTTGCTCAACTTCGTAATACCGATTTAAAAATGACACGAGCCGATTCTATGAATGCAAGTTTCTTTAAAAATATTTTAATAATCCATTCACTTTTGATCTTATTTTCATTACTGTATTATAAAATTTTTTTAAAAAAAAAATTACTTAACATCTTGAAATTTATTAAATTGAAACAAAGGCATTCTGGCTTCGTTTTCGTCTTTTCACATATATAAAAAAAGGTTTCATCATAAACCTATATATATAATTTCAAAATTCTGGCACAATAAAGTAAAATATCTGGATAAAATTTCGAAACAAAAAGATTTCAAATAAAAAAATTCATTTACATCGATAATTAAGAAAGAAGATTTACAACTAAAGAGATAAAAATTTGGAAACGTTTTATCAATCAAAATTGCTAAAAACTTTGGCCAGTTTTCTTAATCTGCCACAGGCCCCAAAATTAGCACCATGATATTTTCAAGTGTATGGTAATAAAAATTTTATTTTGATAATTTACAAGCATACCAAAGAATCCCAGCTAGAAATAGTTTAATCTCGTGTAATTTTAACAAAAACATAGTAGTTTAAAGGATAGAAAGTTTTCTATGATAAAAATAAAGTATATGCAGCAGTAACTACTTTATGATTCTGTAAAAAGATAATACGTACTAAAATATGCACAATTGTTTTGTTTTTTTCATTGAATAATGGCATTGCACAGAATTTTATTTGTAATAATTTCTTAACTTTCGATGGCGATCTTAATTTATTTACTGATTTAACAAATATGAATCATGATTTTGTATGCAGTAGAGGAGTATTTTGTGTTTCAATTGTGTTTCAGTTTTGTGAAAAGATCTAAATTTTTGATCTTTGTGGTTGTTTTTGTTTTGTACTTAAAAAAGGTTTTACAAGGATCTGAATAACCTTTCATTATATTTCTCCATTAGCTATAATTAATCTGAGATGCGTATTTTCTTTTTTAAAGATTCTTTCTTTATTTTCTTTATATCAGCATTATTCAAATGTTTTTTCTTTTACATGAAGTCAAGGTAACAAATAAAACATGTCAACTCAATAAAGGCGTTTTTCTAGTAAATATACGAACGAAAAAGCAAATAAAATAAAATAGCCATACTAAGTTGCATTATCATAATTGTTGTGATGTTCGGGCATTTAAGGATCTGCTGGCATTAAATAATGTGTAAGGGTGGAATCAGAAGCAAATTTTCAAGAAATGATGAATCCTATATATTTACTGTAGTTACAAGTTGAAAGCCATTATTTTGGAAATTCGCTTTGTTTATCAAGGTAATTTCAATCATTAATAATTAATTGGTCCATTCATGCTTTTTTCGTTATAATATACTAGAAAAAAATTCTGTATGGGTCGACTTCAGTTCAAATTGCAATTTGCAAATTTTAATCAGCACGTCATCAATAATCAAATCAATAGCTTTTAGCAATATAGACATATTATTTAACTTTTTATCTTGATCTTTTATAAACAAGTTTCAAAAAGGCACGAGTATGATATATTATTCTTTCAAATCGATATACACAATTATTACAGAATTTCTATTTCTATAGTTTAAAAAAAAAAAAAAAAAAAAAAAAAGATATTGTACAAAATTGTAACGTGAAATCGAAATAAAACCTGTTTTCTAAAAAATCGCCTGTAACTCAAAATATTGACCATGAAACTCTAACAAATTTATTCAATTCCGAATCTTCACATAGAAATCCTCAATTATATATTAAATATTACCCATTGTATGATATTGGCGTAACAGACTGAAGTTAAAATTTTAATAGATAAATTAACTTTATACAGTGCAGTGGGTACAATTTTGTCTTACACAACAAAACTTTCACCAAAGCAAGATCATGTCTCAGTGGATTTTCTAATAATAAATGAACTGCCGTCAGGGACACGGAAAAATACCGCTTTGATTTGTAAAAAATTCATTTCGATATAGTAAAAAAATCCTTTTTATAGCGATATAAAACTTTACTCCTATTTTATCTATACAGCCAATTCTCCGCAAGTGCTCCTTTTTTCTTCACAATAAAATATATTTCTTTAGAGTAATTATTATCATGCGTTATAATTAGATCTCTCTATAAGTGCACTTTTTTTTTCAGATGGAGAGCTCACTCTCTATAACTCTGTGACCTCCCGACTAACACACACATATTCAGATTTCTTGATATCTTCCGAACTTTTCCGAAACTTTCCTACGTTCTTAATTATATTACCTGGCCCAAATTAAACATACACTACTCTTAATTTTGCCCAAAAATTCGTTACTGTCAAAAATTCCATTTTATACTGTTTTATACTAAAAACTCCGTTTTATTCAGATCTATATATAAATGAATTTTCCGTGTCTCTGAATGCCGTATATTCGATAGTAATACATATTTTGGTAGCAAAGTTTTTTTTTTAAGTTTCTATAGTAGCAGGTTTTAACTTTAATTATATGACAATATCTAAAATGAATAAATACTATATATTCATCATTTTATATAATAAAGCTGTTAATAACTTGTTCAATTATAAGTTTACAATCAGAATTTCCCACCTCAGCAAGTTTTTGAATATAAATTAGTGCTTTATATTCATCCTTTTCAACTCCAATTCCATTTTGATAACAATTTACGTGACATATTCCATTAATGTGACCCATTTCGGCGGATCTTTTATAATGAATAAACGCTTTACGTTCATCCTTTTCAACACCAATGCCATACTTATAACAAAAACTAACATAATATATACATAAAAATGCCCATCTCTGCAGATTTTTGATAATGAATAAACAAAACGCTTTATTATCCTTTTCAACTCCAAGTCCGTTTTGATAAAAGTATCCAATTATAAACATTCCATCACTGTCTCCCATTTCAGCAGATTTTTGATAATAAATAAATGTTTTACGTTTATCCTCTTCAACTCCAATACCATAATGATAACAATAACCAACATAAAAAACTCCTTTAACATGCCCCATGTCGGCTGATTTTTGATAATAAATAATGTTTTATTTTTATTCTTTTAATTCCAATCCCATTTTGATAACAGCTGCCAAAATTATATATTGCTTCAACAAGTCCCATATCAACAGATTTTTGATAATAAATATATGCTTTACGTTTATCCTCTTCAAATCCATCACCATACTGATTACAAATGCCAACATTATATATTAATTCAACAAGTCCCATATCAGCAGATTTTTGATAATAAATAAATGCTTTACGTTTATCCTAGTCAACTCCATCACCATACTGATAACAATAACCAACATAAAATGCTCCTTTAACATGCCCATATCGGCTGATTTTTGATAGTAAACAAATGCTTTATTTTTATCTTTTTAATTCCAATCCCATTTTGATAACAACTGCCAACATTATATATTGCTTCAACAAATCCCATATCAGCAGATTTTTGATAATAAGTAAATGCTTGAATTTCATCCTTTCTAATTCCAATCTCATTTTGATAACGATAACCAACATGAAAAGTTTCTTTATCATTTCCCATATCAGAAGATTTTTTATAATGAATAAACGCTTTACGTTCATCCTTTTCAACACCAATACCATTCTGATAACAATATCCTACATAATATCTCCATCAGAATGTCCCATCTCGGCAGATTTTTGATAATATATAAATGCTTTATTATTATCTTTTTCAATTCCAAGTCCGTTTTGATAAAGGTGCCCAATTTTAAACATTCCATCACGGTCTCCCATTTCAGTAGATTTTTGAAAATATATAAATGCTTTATGATTATCTTTTTCAATTCCATTTCCACAAAAATAACAGTATCCTGTGTAAAATGCCCCCAGCATGCCCCATATCGGCTGATTTTTGAAAATAAATAAATGCTTTATGTTCATCTTTCTCAACTCCATTACCATACTGATAACAACAACCAACACAATATGTTCCATCGGCATGCCCCATCTCAGAAGATTTTAATAAATAAAAGAAGGACTTAGACTTATCTATTTTTACTCCAATTCCTTTATTATAACAATGTCCGAGATCAAATGCACTGTTAGCGTGTCCCATCTCAGCGGACTTTTGATAATAAATGAATGCTTTATATTTATCCTGTTTTTTAACTCCAATTCCATAACGATAACAATAACAAACTCGATATATTCCATCAATACATCCCATACTAGCAGACTTTTCATAATAAATAAATGCCTTATGTTCATCTTTTCTTATTCCAATACCATTTTCGTAACTGCAAGCAACGTTAAATGCAGCAATCCCCATGTTGAAAGATAGTTCATAAGTATTACTTATGAATGACTCATCATACTCATGTTCATGTATGTCAACAGCCTTTTGAAAATGAATGAACCCTTCATGTTCATTTTTTTCAACCCCAATTCCTTTTTGATAACAACAACCTCACGACCCACTCCATAGGCAAGCTCCATATCAGCAGATCTCTGAAAATGAATGAATGCCTTATGTACATCTTTTTCAACTCCAGCTCACTCAAAATAATAATATCCAAGAAAATATATTCCATACATTTTTCCCATCTCAGCAGACTTTTGAAAATAATGAATGCTTTTTGTTCATCCATTTCAACTCCGAATCCTTCTTGATAACAACGTCCAAGACATGCCATTCCATTTGAATCTCCCATCTCAGAGATCTCTGAAAATGGATGAATGCCTTATGTTCATCCTTTTCCACTCCAGTTCCAGTGAGGTAACAAGTACGAATTTGACATACTGATGCAGAGTCTCTCATATTAGCAGCCTTTTGATAATACAAGAGTGCTTTGCGATCATCCTTTTCGACTCCGAGCCCAGCCTGATAATAAACTCCAAGAAGGCCTATCTTCTTGGAATTCTCCATATTCTCCATCTCGTTAGACTTTTGAGAATGAATAAATTTTTTACATTCTTTTTTTTAACTTCGTTTACATCATCTTGTGAGATGAATGAATCAATAATTAGTAAGCTTTTATCATTTTCTTGCTTTTCTTGGTTAACTTTATATTCGAGAAATTTTATTAGGAGAAAAGAAGCAAAGTTAAAAATTGATTTAATTGAAGTTAATATACAGTATCACAAAGTAGCTATTACCTAGATGATTGAATTTGTCAAAATTAACGACATTTTTACATGATAGGGGATCAAATTCCTGCTAGTATAAATGGCTTCAGGATTTATCGTGATGTGAGCTGGAATCGATTTGTTGGACTTCAAACAATTTTTAATTGTTTCATCGAAACCATTTGTGTGACTATATCTGTTGAAATATTGTTTAAAATATTGCTGTTCCACATATTTAGAGTGTTATATACATCTTTAGACATTGGCCTTTTGTCTGGTTGAGCATCCCAACAATTAGTTATTAGTTCTTTAACTAATTTTGGTACATTCGTTGGAATAATTGGACGTAAACCATGATAAATATCATTTAAAAGATTGATATCATGTGGAGTGTCGTGATATACTAGAAGACCTGATGCTATTTAATAAGCAATAATTCCAAAAGAATATACATCAGATGCTGTACTATACGCTTCATTCCTAGTATACAACACTTCCGGTACTATATATTGCATTATACCACATACTTTATCATTTGATCCAATAATAGCTAATGCTGAAAGTCTTAGATCTGCAATATATGCACTATATAAATTATGTAGTATATTTCCACTATGTAAATCACGGTGAATGAGGCCTTTAAAATGAATAGTCTTAAGATCAGAAGCAATTGAAGTCAACAGGATTAATTTCTTTTCCCATTCCATTTGCGATACACAATAAAGATTCTCTCGTAAAACGCCAATTGGTAGATATTCTAAAACGAGAACATAATCTTTAGAAACTTCGTCTTTTGATATGCCCAAGCATTTCAAAAAAGTTTGAGTTTTAAGGCCAAAATCACAATATGCTTTTAACTTTTAGTAATGAAAATTAATATATAGTTGCTAAATATTCATTAATTGATAATTATAATTATTAAAATATACCTCATTTATAAATTCTTTACTACAACCTTTTGATCCGTGAAGAAATTTAAGTGCAACGGTCATTTTACGATGCTGTTTTTGATCATCCCATTCAGCAGAATAAACGGTTGAATATCCGCCTTCTCCTATCATGTTTAGATTTGTAAATTTATTATATTAAATCCATCGTATTGGGTATTTATTTTCGATAATCATTTTTTTAAAAGTATCCTCAACATCAAATTTTTTATGCTTCCATTCATCTGTTGCTAACAAAGTAAATAGATAATAGATAATTATAAGTTTTAAACATTATGGTTGAATTATCACGTAACAATAGAAAACATTAGAATTTACCTGATGTTATACCTGATTTATCGTCTCCCTAATTAATCACATAATATGAAATTATTAACAAATTGTATATGTAACAAAATAATTCATACATGAAAAAATATAATAACAAAAAATTATTACATTTGATACCAATATTCGGTTTTTTGTAAATCCTTTAACATTCCAATTCCATTTCGATCCATTTCGATAGCAATCACCAACTTTTTTCATTCCAAGAACAAATCTAATCTCAGCGTATTTTTGATAATAAATGAAAGCTCTTGTTCATCCTTAACAATAAGTCCAATTCCATGATGATACAATATCAGCATTATATGTCCCATCAGCACCACCCATCTGCGTATTTTTGATAATAAATGAATGCCGCATGAATCTCCTAAATGATATGTTCCTTCACCGTGTCCCATATCAGCGGATTTTTTAAAGTAATTAAATGCACTATGTCTGTTCATTTCAACTCCAGTTCCATGTTGATAACAACGTCCAAGACTTACAATTCCTTTAGCATATCTCATCTCAGCAGATTTTTGATAAGAAATAAATGCCTTATGTTCATCTTTATTAACTCCAATTCCAAATTCATAGCACATACCAAGAATATTTAAACCATTAACATCTCCCATCTCGGCAGAGTTTTTATAATTAATGTCACGGCTGATGCTGAAGTTGGCTGATGCTGAAGCTTTGACCTATTTTGATATAAAATTTTAAATTTTTTTTTTGGATGTTTTTTTTCGCTTTTGTCTTATAGGGTTAAGGTAGGGTTTGGGTGTAGATTTTATATTTATAGAGTATATGTGGATTTTAGCAGGGCTTATAGTTTCCAATCGAGACCCCTGAGCTTCAGCATCAGCCAACTTCAGCATCAGCCGTGACAATTAATTTAAGCCTTGGACATAGGCTTGGACAGTTTTGGGCAATCTTGGACGTTGGACAAAAAACATAGTTTGGCACGTCCAATGTACAACACTGACTGCACCCATCTTCTTTGAAATAAACAAATGCCTTGTGCTCATCCTTTTCAACTCCAATTCCGTTTTAAGAAGCGACCAAGTTTGTATGCTCCTCGAGGAAATCCTTTCTCTGAAGATTTCTTATAATAAGAAAATGCTTTATTTTCATCTTTTTCAACTCTAATTCCATTTTGATAAAAATAACCAACTTGATACATTCCACTAGCATATCTCATTTCTGCGGATTTTGATAATGAATTAGCGCCTTACATTTACCCTTTTCGACATCAAGACCATTATCAACATAAAATATTCCACCGGGTGCCCATTTCCGCAGATTTTTGATAGTATAGGAATGCTTTACATTCATTCTTTTTACCACCAATCCCATTTTGATAACATCGTCCGAGAAAAAATATACTAGGAACATGCTTCATCTCAGCAGCTATTTTATAATGAATGAACGCTTTATATTCATCTTTTTCAACTCCAATTGCATTTTCATAATTATATCCAAATTTGGATATTAAAATAGCATATAGCACCACAAAAAAATTTCGATAATGATCAAAATTTTCTATTTCAGAAGATTGTTGATAATAAATGAATGCTTTATGTTTGTCCTTTTCAACACCAATTCCAATGTTATAGCGAATTTTAAAATTAAATAACCCATCAAAATACTCACTCCATCGCAGCAGATTTTTGATAAAAGGTGAATGCTTTTTGATCATCTTCTTCAACCCATTTAGACAATCTATTTACCAAGTTCTGAAATGAAATTAACTTTAGAATCGGTTTGATAATTAAAGCACCAATTAATTATATCATCTGGATTCAGTTATATATATAGTTATTAAAAACTTTTCAAGAATTTCAAGAGTTAATTTAGTATTTTTGCTTTTAAGTCTTGCTTCAGTATACAAATTACATATTTCTTTAACAGTTTCATTATAGAAATTACACCATTCGAATATTATTTCATTAAAGAAATCATCAGACTCATAGAAAAATAGCTGAGCAAATGCCATTACAGTTTATACACTTTGTTGCCAATTTATTAGAAGAAAACTAAATAAATCTATTAGGTACTGTGCTATTTTTGTGTATACATAATTGTCTGACAATGTAAGCAATAAACTTTTTTTGAGAAATTATAGCAGATAGTGAGCAGATCCGTATATAGGCCGAATTTAAAGTCTATATGATACTGATCAACTTTAATCCCTAACCCTAACACAAATGTATATTATACTAAATTAGGGATGCACCAGTCCAGTTCGGTCCATCCCAGTCCTAGTAGACCGTTATCATAGTATTTTCAGTCCTGGTCCCAGTCCGTCTGTGGTCCCAAAACAGGGTTATGGCTAAAGCCAGGTGCATTTATATGTTTTTGATTATTTAATTAAAATTAGAGTAAAGGTTAGTTAGTGGTTAGGGTTAGGCTTACCTTATAAGTAAAATTGTCTTCTCAGCATTTTTATTAACTGTTAATGCTTCTAGACATGTTTAGACACTCGTTTCTTTATTTTTGGCATTTTTCACTTTTTTCCTTTGTTTTTGTCTTGTCAGGCTAATCAAATATTATGATTTAATTGGCTTTCTATTACATGAATTCACCTGGCTTTAGACAACCCCAAAACAGTCCTTAATGAATAAATCTTATTGGTCATAAATATGTAATTACTTACTGACAGATGTAAACAAACATCATATAATCTGCGTTACACCTGATCAAGCAATTTGATTGGATGATATGAATATCACTGTTTGTTTACAAGGACCAGTCTAGGACCAGTCCCAGACTAATAAAGGTCATGTCATTAATCATCTGATTATTTTTTATCAGAAGTCTACTCCCCTCTCTCTTTCTTAATATATATATAGTCAGGTTCTTATATATAATTTCAACTTTTTTACCTTCTTTCAAAATTACCTTATTTTCATCACTCTTCTAAGACTGTGAGACCATTGAAAAGACTAGTCTTGGACTGGTCTTTTTTTAGGACTAGTACATCCCTATACTGAATTAGGTGTCTTAGCTAGGTTGGGTCAAACATGTGTTTTATAAATTCCAGGTTGGGTCAAATGAGTTGAGGCATGCCCCTTATGCCTATAGACATGCCCTTTTTGTATAAAAAAATATCAAACAATTACTTTCCGTTTTCTAATATTGCTTGACTGTTTATATTTTCAATTTTTTACAACTATACTAGCCAATCAGATATGCCCTTTATGCCAGATGACTAAGGATACCCAACAGCTAAAAGGTATGCCTATAGGAATGCCCCTAAGGCATGCCTGTGGCTCTGTGTCTTGAGCCCTAGTTATAACCCATTATGCAAATCAATTTTGGAAAAGTTTTAGATCAAAGAGATACTTAAGAGCAAAGTAGTCTATATAGAGAACAAAATAACTCTTATGTAAATTGGGTCAAAAATATCTGACTGTCCAGATGATGGCTAGATATTCTTTTTCTGTAATCGCATAATTTTTCTTAGTGGTAGTGAGTGTTCTGCTAGTATAGAATATTACTCTTTTTTTTTGGTTTTATCTTTTTGGCTTCCAACGCAATGTCAGAGGCATTAGTGAACAGTATAAAAGGTTTTAAAAAATCAGAGTAAGCTAATACAGGGACTAAGATGAGTTTTCTTTTAGTTTGTTGAATGCAACTTGTTGGTCAAGGGTCTATTGGTATTTAATTTTTTTTTAATAAAAGATTCAAAATGGCAGCCAACTATATAAAATTTTTTATAAACTTTCTACAATACGAGACCAGCTCTAGAAAGCTCTATAGTTGTTTTAAATTTTTCAAAATTAAAAATTTTGAACAGCTTCTATTTTTTTAGAATTAGCTGCAACTCCTTTTTTACTTACAATATAACACAAAAATTTCAATTCTCAATACCTGAAAAAATATTTTAATAGTTTGAGTTTAAGCTCTTTGCTTTTTTATTTGATCAAATACAGCTCATAGTTAGCATATATACTCAGAAAAGATTTTTGAATAGATATTAATATTGTCTAAATAAATGACTACATACTCTTTTATTAGATTCTGAAACAGGTAATCCATGAGCTATTGAAAAGTAGTGAGAGTATTAGTTAGATCAAAGAGCATAATGTTGAAATAAAATACTCTATAGAGAGTGGTAAATATAGTTTTAATTTTATTTGCTTCATTGACTTCAACTTGCTAGTACCTAATAAACAGTACTATAAAGAACCATTAAAAACATCTAACAGATCTTGAATTCAGAGCAAAGAGTAGTTATCTTTTTGGATAACTAAGTTCAATTTTCTATAGTCACTACAGAACTGGGTTTGGCCATCCTTCTTTGGAACTAATACTATAGGAGAAGTCCATAGACTTTTACAGGGAGTTATAATTCCATCTTTTAACAATTGATAAATTTTATTTTTTATAATCCTTTTTTTAGCCAGAGAGTGCTAATAAGGATTTTTTATAGGTAAAGCATCTCTGGTATTAATTCAATGCTTTACAAGCTAGTACATTCCAGGGCTCACCTTTCTACACAAACAGATTTGAATTCTGCTCTAGTAGTTCTTGAAGCTAACTATATTGATTCCTTTTAAGCTCTTCTAAATTAAAAATATTGTTCTTTTTTTATTTCTTTCCTGTGATAATAATTAAACAGGTTGAGTATATTTATATTTTCGCTCTTTCCTTTTAGATTTTATAGAGATAGTAACTACAGGGTTTATACCAACTTTATTTTCTCTAAGATAAATATATTACAGAAGAAGGTCTTTTCTTTTTTTCTTTAATTTAAATTTTCTTTTTCTTCATCTAGAAATTATTAGTATCTAATTTATAGGAATGTTTTTCATTTGTTGTAGGGTAAGAAGCACTATACTACTTATACTAGAGTTGCTAGATTCATCTGAGTTTATTTTAGTATATATCAAGAAAAAGACTATAGTATCTTAATTTACAAAATTAGAATTTTTGCTAAGGAAATTTTTTTATCTAATAAATTTTCTAGAACCAGTAGGAGTACAGGTTTTTCTAATGAAAAAAAGAACTATATCTTAATATACTATTGCAGGTAGATTATTTAGAACTCCAGACATCTCTTATATAGGTTATAACTGGATTTTGGCCAATTTTGATCTAATTTGCTAAAAATAACCAAACTATATTTACTTAATAACTTATAATCCAGTAATCAGAATTGAATGAACATTTTTTTGTTAGATGCGCCTCACTAAAGAGCTTTATTTTTAAAAAAAGTTCATTCAAATTGGACCACTGGATGCCAAGATAATTGCCAAAAACTGTTTTTTTTGCTTCTCATTTTTGCTAAAATGTGTAATGTATGACCTCTGTACTATATGTTTGGGGTCCTAATTATTTGGATTTGGCAAGGGTATAGAGAATTCTTTTTATTTATATTTATGAAGTAGAATAGAATTTGATTGATGAGTTATGCTATTACATAAATTTTTAAAGGTAATAGTCTCTCCAGAAATAAATGAGACATTAATAGTATTTAGGGCAGTAGATGCTTCCAGATTCAACTGAGGTATAAGTGAAGTCATATATTTAGTTATATCCAGAAAAGGATCTTTAACTTTTGAGACCTCAACTGAGCTAATAAATCTCTGATTCTGGCATATAATTATATTTTGATTTTTATCCTCAATTTCTAAATAATTATAAATTTTTTCTACAATTCTTCATCTTTAAATTTTTTATCACCATCTGTTAATCTTCATCCAATTCATCTTCTATTTTATCATTATCTTTTTCATCCAGCTTAGAGTATAGATATTTATCACCTGATTTTTTAGGCGAGGAGGTAGTCAAAGGGATTATTAGATACTATTTAAATTTAATATTGTTATTAGCCAATCAAATTGCCCAAAATAACTATATAAAATTTTTAATAATAATAATTAAAAATATAATAATTTTATTTTATATTAATTTCTGGCAATGATTTTCTTTACAATTGCTAATCCAGATTAGATAAAAAATTGCTGAAGATATAAATCATTATTGGCAATAATATATTAAAATTTTAGCCAATTTGGATTAGTAATTCTTGAGAAATTGCTTAATCAAACTTAGACTCAATTATAGTTTGGCCTGGGTCTGGTCCAAAGTCTGTTTGGTTTGAGTTCAAATATATTTATATGTATTTTTTTGTTGCTAAAAAGTTTATTTAGTGTATAAAGTTAGAATTAATTAGTATAATTTTGTGAATTATAAGATTTTATAGAATTTTATTAATAAAAATTCTATAAAATCTTATAATTCACAAATATTTATTAATTAATTCTAACTTTATACACTAAGTAAACATGTTTAGCATTTAAAAATACATCAAAATAGCATAATTATTTTTACTTGAAATTTAGAGAATACATGCATAATTTTGGAGTTTGATCGAAAAAATCAAATTTAAGCAACTTTTCTTTAAATTTCAAGTAAAATAAAAACAACTCTGCCAATTTAATGTATTTTTAGGTGCTGAACAAGTTTATTTAATCTTTTAAGTTAGAATTAATTAGTAAAATATTATGAATCATAAGATTTTATTAAGTTTTATTAATAAAATTCTATAAAATCTTATTATTCGTCAAATTTACTAATTAATTCTAACTTAATATATTAAGTAAACTTGTTCAGCATCTAAAAATACATTAAGTTGGCAGAGTTGTTTTTATTTGACTTGAAATTTGAAGAAAAGATGCTTAAATTTGACTTTTTGATCAAAAATCAAAAATTATATATTTATTCTCAAAATTTCAAGTAAAATAAAAATAATTATGCTGCTTTAATGTATTTTTAAATGCTAAACATGTTTACTTAGTGCATAAAGTTAGAATTAATTAATAAAAATTTGTGAATTATAATAAGATTTTATAGAATTTTATTAATAAAATTCTATAAAATCTTATGATTTACAAAATTATACTAATTAATTCTAACTTCATGCACTAATAAACTTATTCAGAAACTAAAAATATATTAAATCAGCAGGATTCTTAAATTTGACTTTTTTGATTAAAAATCAAGAATTATGCATCTAATATCTAAATTTCAAGTAAAATAAAACCAATTATGCCGATTTGATGTATTTTTAAATGCTAAACATGTTTACTTAGTGCATAAAGTTAGAATTAATTAATAAAAATTTGTGAATTATAAAATTTTATAGAATTTTATTAATAAAATTCTATAAAATCTTATGATTCACAAAATTTTACTAATTAATCTAACTTAATGCACTAAATAAACTTATTCAGAAACTAAAATATATTAAATTAGCAGTATTGTTTTTATTTTGCTTGAAATTTAGAAAAAGATACTTAAATTTGACAATATCTAAATTTCAAGTAAAATAAAAACAATTATGCCGATTTAATGTATTTTTAAATAATGAACATGTTTACTTAGTGCATAAAGTTTGAATTAATTAATAAAAATTTGTAAATTATAAGATTTTATAGAATTTTATTAATATATTCTATAAAATCTTATGATTCACAAAATTTTACTAATTAATTCTAACTTTATATACTAAGTAAACTTGTTCAGCACCAAAAAATACATAGAAGCATATTATCTTTGAACCAGTTTGTAGCTTTAGACCAAATCTGAACCAAACTGGGTCCAGTTTGCATATATTATTTGTTTGAATTTGATTGGCTAGTTTAGTATTAGGTGGGGAAGAGGTACCCTCTTAAGAGGTGGAAATCACCTGATAAATATCTATACTCTTATAGATTTTAGTTAGCTAATTTTTTCTTAAAGGCTCATATTTAAGTATCTTGAATTCAACAAGGGCAATAATTTCTTGACCATTCTAGGTAAATATCATTTCTATCTTATTTTAGTCTATTTTTGCTTGAACCTTGGATAACCAATCGTTTTCTACAATCACATTATAGAAGTTAGTATCTATAATAATAATATCTACAGAAATTTCAATTCCTTCAATTGTAAAGGAGAAGTTAGATACAGTGATAGTAAATGACAAGGTCATAAAAATTTTTATGAAAATGATTATAAATAACATGTCATTTTAAAATGACAATGTCATTTATTATAAAAAAAAATTATACAAAACCATGGTAATATGACAAGTCATACAAAATATTTTTATAAATGACATTAAAATAACAAATAAATGACAGTATTACTATTATCAAAAACATTACCAAAAAATAATTATCGATGATCATAAAATTCATCACATTTCTTCAAATCAGCTGAATTTGATACTATCTATATCAGAGTTATTATTCAACATTTCTAAATTGAACTTTTCTTATAAATGCAAAATAACTCCCAAAAGTGTAATTTCGAATTATGATCGAATTAACCTTTATCTTGGCCATTACTAAAACCATGCCCCTAGACGTTATTTTGCATTTTTTACAGTTTAACATCCATTCCTAGTTTAGCATAACTTAGTGTTCCAAATCGTTAGTTGAAAAACCTACTAGTTGGCAACTTTTCAACTAATCAATTTATTATCAACTGGTTCGATTACAATTAATTGCTAGTTATCAACTAGTTATCAACTAGTTATCAACTAACTATAATTTATATTAATCAACTAAACGATATAACAGAAATCACAACTATGGATTGGTAATTAATAATACTTCTCAGTTTGAGATGTATCTGGTGAGCATTTTTTTTATTTCAACTTGCCAGTTTTCAGTATGTTTTACACCAACAGGTAATCCTTCAAAGCATAAAGGCATTATTCTCATATATAATATGAATTGCTCCAGGTATCAAATCATAGAGTCAGTACTTTACAGTTGTCATTTTTCAATTTTCACTTATTGAAAAAATGATTCGGGCGATTCTTGACATAATAGATTAATAATAATAAACTTAGTTTATATTTATTAATGATTTAATAATTTAAAGTAGTTCTTTTAGTGTCACATGTTTTATTTTTTTCAATTATACTTAAATCGTTCTTTTTTTGTTTTATATCTATATTTGAATCAACCTTTTTTTTAAATCACTACTAAATATTAAACCTACCATTAAATCATAGGTTAGATTTAACCATTTTTTAATCAATTTTACAGTATATAATCTATTATAGTAGAACTTTGGATCCATTATCTGTGTTCATATTCAATTTAACATATATTCGACTGATTTTATTATTAACTTTAGTATACAAGTAATAACAAATCCAAGTTCTATAATGTGGTTATAATATTCTGTGAAATATAGGTGAACAATCTACGTCTTTTTCGAAATTCCATTATATAATAAGCAAGATATAAAATAGTGAAACTATTAAAGAAGGGAAAGCGTATATGTTTAACTGATTTAACTCTAATAGATACTAGGAGATAAGTTTCTAATTTACTCAAATAAAGGTCTCTTCAGCTCTATACTAGCTTACTTTCTTTATTTTTATTAAATAAAATTAGAGGGAACCCCTCTTCATCTGTCTCTCTCTTTATTGAAGTCAAATTCATTCATTTATATACATTTGAATTTAATATACTGATGTGTTATTTGCCATGTTAACATACTGTTTAACACTACGTGCTTTTCAACAATGGTACTACTAAGCTTAACACTTTGACATGCTATCGAGAATGTTTATAATCTGTGTCCCTTAACACGCATAAGTGTTAACACGTTAACGTGTTATGAAGTTTTACAAAAAGGGGTTATTTATGTTAATCAAGTTTACACAGATTAACATTTAAAAATAATCATTCTAACAGCTCATTATGGTTAGCATTATCATTCTAACAACTTTTGATGATTAGTGTTAAATAATCATTTAATAGTTTTTATGATTAATATTAAATAATCATTCTAGCAGCTCTTTATAGTTAGCGATAAATAACCATTCTAAAAACTCCTTATGGTTATGTTAAATAATCATCCTAATGGCTCTTTATTGTTGCCATTCTAACAAGCTCTTTCGGATAAGCATTTAGTGTTTGGATTAGAATGGTTGAGATATGGTTCATGATTTGTGAGACATTTGATCAAATATTATCAACAAACGGCGATGTTTAATTGATAGGTATCACTATATTAAGCTTTTAAATATATATTTTCAAATTCTTTGTATAAATGCAAATACCAATGTGATTATTAATAATTATTATATAAACTATAAATGACAAGTATAGTCATAAAAAGATAAATAATTTTTTTATAACAAAAATGACTTGTCATATGACAAGGTGTCATTTATTTTTAAATAACAATGTGCCACTACTAGTTAGATATTTCACTAAGAGCTCTCTTACTTTTCCTATGCATATTGATCATATTAACAATAGAAGGTCATTCTATTTTTATTCCTAGGTCTATTAGTAAATAAAAAGAGATGGCACTACTCGAGAAACTACTGTTCACTATTAGAGGTATAGTTTTATTCAAGACTTGGGTACAGTGTTTAAAATTCCGATTCAAAATTACTTGCACAAATGCAAGTAATATACAGGTTTTAGATATACAAACAATTTGTTGCTTGCACATGTATGCATATAAAAAAAATTTTTACTTGCACATATGTACATATAAAAAATTATTGAGATAGGTAAATATAGTAAAATCTTATTATCATTATACAGGGTTCCTCAAATATTTGATTCAAATATTTGATGCAAGTTAAGGTTACACCGCATAATATAAATTATTAATTAAGTACTTTAAAATGATGCTAGTACCTATAGGTACTATCATTATTTTAAAGTACTTAATTGAATAATTTATATTATGCGGTGTAACTCAAATCGCATTAAATATTTGAATCAAATATTTGCGGAACCCTATCATTATATTTATAGTTATTATTTTACTAAAAGAAACTATCTCATCAACTTAATTGGTGCGGAATAAAAGTTAACTATTAACTAAATTAATATAAATACAGTTGTACTTCTAAATTATTATCTACTATTTATTTATATTAAAAATACCCATATAGTTAAAATTATATTTATAATCATTATTGTTTTAGAATTTGTTGCCTAATTTTAATAATAAAATTACTTTTTCATAATTACATTTATATATAAAAATAGATAGTTTCTATATAGAAAAGTTAAATTTTATTAGCTTTTTGCAATAAAAAAATTGTTCAAAATGATAAAAATATAACTACACTGAAATTTTTATACAAATCAGAACTTCTTATTAGACTTATTTTTATTTTACTTATCTATATAGAATCATAAAATAAAAAAAATATTAATAAAATATTAACTGATTTATATAATAATTTTATAATAAATATATTTATTCTCCTGAACAACTTTTCTTATTGCATAAAAATCTGATTTGCTTAGTATTATTTTGTCTTTTTATATAGCAACAATCAATAATTGTATGTAAAATTTTTTATTATAAATTTTAAAAAACTTTTTATTATAAATTTTAAAAAACTTTATATACAATTAGGGGAGTGACAAAAATCAGGTAAATTTTTAGGAGGAGGGTAAAAAAAAGAGAAATTATATATAAGGAACCTGACTATATATTTATTAAAAGAAGGGGAGGGTGTAGACCTCTGATAAAAAATAATTAGATGATTAATAACATGGCCCTTATTGATTGTTGCTATTTATAAAAGTCAAAATAATAAGATTTTATGCAAAAAAAATTTGTTCAGGATAACAAAATATATCTACTCTAAATTTTATTTAAATAAGCAGATATTTCATTAATATTGGATTTTTTTACATTTTTATAAAAAAAATTACCAATTTTTTAGCTATTTTATAGGTATATAAAATAAAAAACAGTACATATAAAAAGTTACTGCTTTGTATAAAAAAAATAATAACTACCGTAAACTGCCGTATAAACAGCCCCCACATATCAGACCCCCCTCTCATTTTTACTAATAATTTTCTTTTTTTTACTAATTAATTTTTTTGGTAGAATGTACCAGACCCGGGCTGTTTATACGGCAGTTTACGGTAATATTTTTTGAATTTTATTGATTATATTAAAGCTTCCAAAAAAATAAAATATAATTGCTAATTATTTTTTGTGTATTAAAATTTTAAAATTTTGTTGCACAATATTTTTGTGCATAAAAATTTTAATATTTTTGCATATAATTTTTCTGTGCAATTATTTAAATTAATTTTAAATACACACATGTGCATTTACTTATCTAGATTTTTATGCACAAAAAAAAATGTACTTGCACATGTGCATCTTGTACAAACCAATTTTAAACTCTGCTTGGGTATCACAATACAATACAGTTAACCTTTAATCTTTGGTTATACTTATATTAGTTTTTACTTTTCTTTTTTGTGGGCTCTTCTTTTTATACAAACTTCTCATTAATTTCTTCCTCAAAGAAGGTACTGCACATATGTGCTGGCCAAATATAATGTTAGCTAGTTTATTTCTTAAGAGTAGAGTATAATATAGATTATTTTTAATAGTAATCACATCACAAATTATGCAGATCATATGATATCATATGATTTATATTAATTCTAACCAATCAGAATTCATGATTTTGTAGATCTTCTCATAAATATTAACAACTCCTCACAAATTTTATAGGATTGAAAAATTGAAAATATATTGAAATATTCTTGCTTATATTTACAAAAGATTAAAAATCAATTTTTTATATTGTTTTCAACTAATTTAATTTTTAAAATTATTATAACTTATTTATATAAACTTATGATTTTTGTATATACAACAAATAATTTGCTATTATATTTATATTGTATTACACTATACCCGTAAGTCTATAATTATAAAGTAATATATATAAAACTTAACTATAGCAAGCACTGCTATTATATTATTCACTAATTAGAGTTGTGCTTTGTAGTTTTTTTTTATGTAATAGTAGAAATTTTTAATTGTTTTTTAATTGCTATAAAAATAAAAAATACTTTAACATATTAGATATTGATATATAGTCAAACCTCCATAAATACAACTCGTAGAACCAAGCTTACAACATGCATTTAGGAAGGTTTGTATTTAGAGAAAACCAATTAAATTGCAGCCTTAACAATTTGATCATCAAGTTTGTATAACTTCTACTAAAATCTGTATATCCTATCTTAAATACTAAAATTTGATTGGATATATGCATTTAGAGAGATTAATATAATATAAAATGTTATTTAAGAGAATGTGTATTTAGCACTAATAACATCTTATGAAAAAAATGTGCATTTAGAGAGGTATTGCATTTATGGAGGTTGCATTTTGGAAGTCTGACTGTATCTAATTCGACTACCCAGAGTAGACGATTATCCAATTTTCTTTGTCATATCTGAAAATACTAGCAAAAACAATTCTGGAAAATATATTTATGTAAAAGATGAGATGAACTAACAATTATACTTTTAATAACAATTCTTTTAGAGAAATTGATAAGATGAAAAAATAAATTAACATATTAATTTTTATGTACAATCTTCAATTTGATTCACCTACAATCATGTGATCTTAGTCACATTAGCTAGCTGTTTATATTATATCAGCTAGCTTAGCTGGCTAAGCTGGCTTAGCCATAACTACCTTAGCCATCTTAAATCACTAGATATGGGAATGCTAGTTACAATAAAGTTTTGTAATAAATTATTTAAATAAGTTGTTAAAAAATAGCTTATCTGTTATCTATCTATTGATTATTAACTTGTTGATGAATTAATTAGTTGTAAAATTTTTGTAAAATGATGAATTCAGATGAATTAAAAATCTATTTAGATTAAAAAGCTTGTATATAAAATTAAGAATTACCAGTATACAAGTAGTATACATATATAATGCACATGGGTATTATTTTGAAAATCCAATTAGACCTTTACCCTAAAATAATATTTATGCGCATACACAAAATAATGTGTATATCCTTAATGGTGCATGTTATTTCACGTAAATATGATAAGCAAAATTTTGAGTTATCATATGTACCAGTATTTATATACCGTACTAGTATATAAATAGTAATTGGCTTATATTATTAAGATTATAAAATATTTGATTTAAAATTTTTTGCAGCATATAAAAAAACTATTTTGCTATAACAATATTTAAAAAAATCAAATTGATGTACAATTTTTCATGAAATAACCTATATATTTAATTTTATTTACTTTATAGCACAGCAAATATAAAAAAAATGTTTATTAGAAATAATTTTTATTCAATTTTATTAATAGCATTTAGCAAGTATTAAAAACTTTATTAATTGAAGTATTTAAAATTGGTTATACAATAAGTAATTACTTTAATTTCGATTAGTAAATATAAAAAATTTCTATTAAAATAAATATTTAAATTTTATTTATGTTAATTTATGAGTATACAGTAAGAATATTTTTTCCATTAATTTAAATATTTAAATTAAGTTACTAATACTATATAATTCATTTTATTAAGGGTTTTCAGAATTAAAAAAAAAATAGCATATTTCAGAAATATATTTTGAGTTTAGAGACTCCTATCTGATGAAATAAGTAAAAAAAAATTTTTATTATGCAATTATTTAATAATAACAAAAGAGCAAATAATAAAACTTTTGCTCAAATAAATATACTGAACCTTTGCCCAAAAATTACTTACTGTACCTTTGCTCAAATTACTTATTAAACATTTGTTCAAATTACTTTTTTATACATGTGTATAAAAACTTTTACTCAAATTACTTACTAAATATTTGCTCAAATTACTTACTGAACCTTTGCTCAAATTGCTTATTAAATATTCACTTAAATTGTTTTTTTTTATAACTTGCTGAACCTTTGCTCAAATTACTTACTGAACCTTTACTCAAATTATTTATTAAACCTTTACTTAAATTATTTTTCTATATAATTTACTAAACTTTTGCACAAATTATTTACTAAACTTTTGTTTAAATTACTTACTAAACCTTTACTCAAATTACTAATTATTCTCTTATTTAGCTTACTAAACCTTCACTTAAATTATTTTTTTATATATTAATTACTAAACTTTGCTTAAATTATTTTTTATATAACTTATTAAACTTTTGCTTAAATTATTTTTTATAACTTATTAAACATTTGCTTAGATATTTTTTATATAGTTAACAAATATTATCTTAGATATTAAAATATTTATAATCATAATAATTAAAAAAAGAACTTAAAAAAAATTATTAGTTTAATTGTTCTTTCACATATAGTAAGACATCAATCCAGCCTATTGTTTGTATTAATTCCAATAGTTTATCAATTTCTTTATTCAGATCTTTAGTAATAAACTTATTCGTGCTAGTTGATATTCATTTATAAATGTATTTAAAAGATTATTTGTTTAATTTAATATTGTTGATGTGAAATTTTAGGTATATTAAGCATAAAACGATATTAATAGTATCGATTAACAATAAAATAACAGTAATTATAAATCAAACCAGTGGTGTTAAACACCAGTATGCGGTGTAACATGATGATCAATATCAAAAAAAAAATAAACAAAAGTTAAAGTTGATAAATGTTAAGTTAGAGATAATAGTTAGGGTTAGGTGAGGCATAGTATATAGTAAAATTTCACAAGTGTGTTTTTTTTTAAAAAAAAAAGGTGGTTTCATAGATAAAATTTTGAGTTAGAAGGTATTTTTTAAAAAAAGCAAAACAACAAAAGTTTTATGTTACACCTGATCTTTACATTACACTGCATTTAAAAAATTTGATTGGTGAAAAACATTGTGGTGTTGAAAACCAGTGGTGTGATTTAGTAAACCCATAAAATAATTATTCAAATTTTAATTAAAAAATAAATAAGATTTTTACATCACTAATTTTACAAATTGTAATTCTAAAACCCCTTATTCACGTTAATTTTAAGTTTTAAAAATATTTATTTATTTAGGTTAGGTTAGTTCATAATTATTAACTATTTTTATTTTATTTGCATCCCGGTTATTTGTAAAGCATAAAAACTATTTGCATTCACAAATTATAACAGTATAGAATTAGTATATAGTGTTCTAGTAATAATAGATCCCTTATCTGTTTTTTTCTATTCATATGAATTGTTTCATAATTGCTTAATATTGCTTCTTGTATATCTTTGTTAATTAATGTGGCAGATTATAATGAAATCCAGATTAAAATGAAATTATCTGTTATAGTATAAAATCTTGAAAACTAATGATGCATTTTTTAGAGTTAGGGGTTTAGAGTTAGGGTTAGTTTTAAAAAAAATTATAATAAACAAGTATTAGTGGGTTTTAGAAGGCTAGCAGGTTAAGTAGAAAATATAGATTTCATTTTAAACTATGATCTGTGACAATTAATATCCAATTTACTTTATTCGTAAATCTGAGGTTATATATTCTGTTTCCAGTTATGTATAACAATATCACATAGCTACTTATTAAGAAAAAAAGAATCAATTTAGTAATTTATTGCAGAACTGTGTACATACAACCAAATTTAATAATTGTTACAGCTGATGCTGAAATTTGAACCTATTTTGACACAAATTTTTAAAATTTCTGGGGGTTTTTCTGTTTTTTTTTAAAAATTGGGTTAGGGCTTAGAGTTAGAATTAATAGCTAAAAAGTATGTGTAGATTTTGGCAGAGCTCATATTTTCAAATCATGACCCTAGATTCCAGTATCAGTATGTTAGTCTAGAGATAGGTTTCATGCAGGCGCATGATTCCTTAAGGGTAGGGTATCTTAGGTCACATTATACATATATAATTTCATGCAGATCATGGAACTCAGCCCTTATAAAAGATCACACAAACTTGTGATCTTTAAAATTTTTCGCAATGGTTTAATGTCAACAAAAAAAACTGTTTTTTGATCGTTCAAAGGCTCGTGCACTCAACAGTAAGTTGTTTTCTATTAGCAAGTTGGTTAAAAAAGAGTTTATTTAGGAATAAGGCAAAGTTAACTTTGCTAATCCAGCCTTAAAAATGTGCATCTCAAGCAAACTTTTTTAAAAAATAAATAATTTTCTTTAAATTTTACAGATAAAAACTTCGATAGCTTGTTTACACTTAATTATGTTGCAAAAAGTCGTGGTGTTAACGAATTTTTGAAAGTTTACTAGTGACTCTTTGTGAAAAATATAGTTATTAATAATCTATTTATAGATTATATGGTATATTGTAGCCATATTAAAACATGGTAGATAGTCTATTTAGATAGTCGAAAAAAGCTAAAATTTTTGATTGTAATGCTTGTAATAATTTTGCAAAACATTTTATTAATATAATTATTTAGTATTATATTAATTAAAATAAAAAAAATGGTTATAACTTCGAAGATATTTAGTTTTTGTATGTACATATCTTAGTAAATATAAATTATTTTGATTGGACAAAATCTATTTTTAGTTTTGTACATCAGTGATCTACAACTTGCAGTTATACCATTATTTTGCTATATCATAGATCACATAAGNTCGTAGATCACATAAGATACCCTACCCTTAATCATGCACATTAATATGTATTTATGTGCATGTTTTGGAATCATGTGCATTTTACCCATCTATATTATATATAGAAAATTAAAGTATATATAATTTAGGCCAAAGAGCATATTATAAGGTTGAATTAAGAAATATAAATAAATAAGCTTGAATATTCTGAAAAGAAAATAAATGAATATAAAGATCAGTGTAAAAATTTGAGTATATATCCAATATTTTCTGAAGCGAAATATAAATTCCAAAAACTTATAACATGCAATATCATGCACATTTTATATAATATGCATATTAATTAGGGTTCCTCAAATTCAAATCAAATCAAATATTAAGTCAATTTGAATTTGATCAAATCAAATTGACCCTGATTTGAATTTGATTTGATTTAAATATTTGAATTTGAATTTGATTTAAATTTGAGTTTTTAATAGTAATTTTCAAATCAAATCAAATATTTGTCAAATCAAATCAAATTTGACCATATTTGAATTTGATCAAATCAAATATAGTCAAATTTGAATTTGAATTTGATCAAATATTTGATTCAAATATTTGAAGATCAAATCAAATTGCAGAACCCTAACATTAATGTGCATTCATATGCATATTATTATAAAATGTGCACTTTTCCTATTACTATATCAGTCATGACAATAATAATTTTTCTTTTTAAAAACAATTATGCTTTACTTCTAGAAGAAAATTTATATTTAAACAACTAATTATAATATTATTATCACAATAAAAGCATTAATACTTATAAAATGAAACCAGTATATTGGATATTATATGTCATAGCTGATGCTGAAGTTGGCTGATGCTGAAGCTTTAACCTATTTTGATATAAAATTTTAAATTTTTTTTTGGATGTTTTTTTCGCTTTTGTCTTATAGGGTTAGGGTAGGGTTTGGGTATGGATTTTATATTTATAGAGTATATGTAGATTTTAGCAGGGCTTATAGTTTTCAATTGAGACCCCTGAGCTTCAGCATCAGCCAACTTCAGCATCAGCTGTGACATTATATATAGTGTAAACAAACTTTATATTACTAAGAATAATTGAATACAGTGTTGGTCTATTTATATGTTATATAAATTTTTTTAAATGATCATAATCATATAGTTGTTAAATTATAAATCATATGATTAAAATTATATAATATATGGGTCTGTGCCTTGAAAATAGGGTTCTGAGGCCCCCAAACCAAAATTGAGATTTTTGTTAAATCTTAATTTATAAAAGACAAAGTTCATTTCGTGCAAATATTATAACCGGTTAACTTAATATTAAAAATGAGTTATGGAAGTACAGAAGATTTTTTGAATATAGAATAGAAATGATTGACATAGCGGATAAATATTTTACCATCAATTTTGAACGGGTTTATCCATTAACAAAAAAAATTTGCAAAGATCATATCTAAAATTAGCGGAAAATCAAATTTGGGTTGTTTTGGTTATACAATCTTTATTCACTATTTACTCAAAAAAAATTTCTAGTGCCATAGGGTTATTTTCAAGACACAGACCCCATATGATTATTTGTCATATAATCAATATGATTATAATTTTATTATAACATAATTAAAAGTCATATGATCTATTTATATGTTTAATTCGTGATTTACCTAAAAACCAGTGAAAAAATATAGTAAACAGTGGAGATATGTTTACTATGTATTTTTTGCCTTTTTTGGAATCTGGAGTTTCCCAAAGGACAAACCAATTTTCTACTAAGTTAATATCTCTTTTACATTAAGCAAAAGTTGTAGAAATAAAAATTTTGGTTATAATGGCAGTTAGCTCAGTAGGTCATGTAATATGAGCATTTTTGTCTTCATGATTATATGTTTAGGGAAATGCAGTAAATTACGTGATTAGGGTTTATATAGGTCCTGATCCCCTAGTGATAGGACTATTGACCAATCAAATTTTAGTATATTTAAAAAAAATTCAAAACCGTCTTTGACATGAAAATAAGTTACCCTATAATCGACAAAAGTCGCTACATAGTAAAGTATTAATTTTACTAAGTAAATCGAAATAAATCGATTAAGTAACCTTATTTAGCAGATCAAATACACTTACCACAAAATTTTCATAAGTATTTGAGAATTTTTTATTAATTGACTTTTGATTTTTACGTTCGACAGAAAAATTATAATTTTTTAAAGAAATATATTCGCCCCACAATTGACAAATATTGATACATAGTAAATTCTAAATTTTACTAAGCAAATCGAAAAAAATCGATTAAGTAACCTTATTCAGCAGATCAAAATACACTTACCACAAAATTTTCAAAGTATTGAAGAACTTTTTATTAATTGACTTTTGATTTTTACTTTCGATGGAAAAATAAAATTTTTTAAAAAAATATATTTGACGAACACTTCAATATCATTGGCTATTTAGACTATATATATATAGGACGTGATAGATGGCGGACCCCCCTAGGAAATTATATGATTTATGCACTTCCCTTACTTTTTTGTTTACACCATATATTCACAAAGACAAAAATGCTCATATTTTGTAATCTACTGTGCCAATTTTAATGATTTAACTGCCATTATGACTGGAATTTTCTTCTCTACAATTTTTATTTAATTTAAAAGAGATGATTACTTAGCAAAAAATCAGGTTGTCCTTTGGGAAACTCCAGTTTCCAAAAAAGACAATAAAAAATAGTAAATTTTTCTACAATTTACTAGTTATTTCACTGGTTCTTAGGCGGATCATAAATTAAGCAATCTTAAAAAAAATGTACAAATTTCTCTGATCTTTTAACTTATAAAAATAACAAATATTTAATATTATTTATATGACAACATACTACCTAATATGGCAACACATTCATGAATTCTACATATATATGTACATATATACAACTTATTATATACAATTCATTACTAGTATATAGAGGTCTGATCCGGTCAAAAAAATGGCAATTCGGATATTCACTTGATCGATCAACTTATATTCAAATAACTGATAAAAAATCCAAATAAATATCAGATATATTCGATAATATTCGATGATATTCGATCAACGTCGACATACTTCTTTAGCAGTTAGTTACGTACATATGTACAGTACGCGCATATTTTATTTTCGACTTGTTGGAATTGCTAAATTATAGAACTTATAAATATTATACAGTACTAGCAATTCCTTTTTGTCTCTAATAGACCTTTACTTTACTTGCAAGTTTTGGGATCTCAACAATTCTGTTCCTAGTATGCTAGAAAATTAAAACCAAAGTTCATGTAATCGTTATTCGATAAGGCTAGGTCCTGTTTGAAGCTTCCTTAAAGATAAGTATAAATCTAAATTTCCAATCTAAAATTTTTTGTATCTGATAGAAATCGTTTTTTCGGATATTAAATTTATTTGGTCATTCTTAAAATTAAAGGTTCGTATTAAAGATTAAACAAAATAAGAGGTTAAAACAATCATCTACATTTTTTTTATATATACTGAGCTGTTATATATATATATTCTATTTTTATTTAATAAAATTGATTTTTAAATTTAATAATTCTTTTAGGTTAAACAATTATGCGTTTTAAGCTATCAATTACAAAGAGGAAGTGACAGAGATAGAATAATATAAAAATTTACATTTCATATCCGTTATTATGATAGCGAAAAAAAATAAAAAAGGAAAAGAAAAAAAAAGATAAAAAAACAATAAAGATAATAATATTTAAAAAAAAAGTCAAACTTTTCAAAAAAATAAAAAAAATTCAAATTTATACAATTGAATCATAAATATTCTCAAGTTCATCACAGTTTCGTTTCAAAAATAAAGTCCGGAGCGAAAAGGTTCATACCTCAAAAATGAAATTAATTTTTGTACTTAAATAGTTTAATAAATTATAATTAAATGTTTCTAATTTTTTTATATAAAATAAAGTAGGTTATAATTTATCTTTTTGTATAATTTTTATTATAATAATATAGTTTTATTTTAACTATTCATTATATATAACTTTTTGAATTGAGTAAAAAAAAAAAAAAAATTTTTTTAGAAAAAAATCTATTTTAACCATTTTTGCAAAAAGTATGAGGTTTTATAAGTTTGTATTATGCAAGTGCATTAGTGTGCATATAATAAACATACAGTTAAAATTTGAGCAAAATTGGATCACTAGTTGTTAAAAAATTGGTCATTAAAGTCAAGTAATTATATTTTTTTACTATATAAAATATATAAAAATTACTATTAAATTTATATAGTAAATTTTACAATTGATTTTTTAAGAAAGTTAGCATAATTAAAACTTTTTATTTTATCAAAAAAGTTATTAAAAATTTTATATTTTTAATAATCTGAATACTAGTCACTTTTAATAAATTAAAAATATTAAAAATTATTTTGTAGAATAAAAAGTTTACTATTAACTATTTGAGGTATGAACCTTTTTGCACCGGACCATAACATTCATTCAAATAATTTTGGCTTTAGCATGGTTCTTCTTACAGTCATTATGTTGCTTGCTTCACTAAAAAGTCGCACTTGGAGTTGAGGTCGCGGTATAGCAAGATACTGTCTTGCAAGTTCACTTAAGAGCAGAAAAGAAGATTTTTGAGCATTCCACCAGTGACAAGGATTATAATGGTAAGAAACTTCAGGCAAAGAAAGGCAACGACTAATTTCATCATTTGGCTCATTGATGGTATTTTGTGTAAAAATTGATTTGTTTGATGAATGTTTTTTGATAAATTTGGCGTCGACTATTTTCAGCTAAAGGTTGTTCTTCACAAACATCTAAAGACTAGTTTATTGAGGTTAATGAAGATTGATGAAGTGATTTAATATTATTATATTTTTCTTGAAGGGCAGCTTTAGCTTGGAGTTTTGGTTTGGTTGTTGGGTTGATGTTGCAAATTTTAATTTTTTAAACCTCAGATCCAGAAGGCATGCAAGAAATAATTCATTATCCGACAAATCCCAATAGTGTAGAAGTGCATTATATAATGCATTCTTAATTTTGTATTGCATATTAGTAACATCAATAGGCGCATTAATTTTAATTTTTCAATCTTTAGGACCACCTTCATCCTCTTCTTGTGCATCAACAAATTCAACATTATCATTGAATACTAAGTCAATTATTTCAAAATTTACATAATCCAATTCATCTAAATATTCCATAGAGCAATCTAAATTTTCCATCAATCCTAAAATTGAGGGAATCATATATGAAAATGTAGCATATTCGGAGCTACCAAGTACTTCTGTAACTTCAAAAAAAGGTCCCAAAATATTAACAATATCTTGCATCAAATCCCACTCATTTTCAATTAATTGTATTTCTTTTAATCTTTTTGAATCTTTCCGTGCTTCAAGTGCATTTGAAACAGTTAATGTTGCAAGACAATGTTGATGGCATCTTTAATAAGTAGAAGTTGTTTCCAAGCAAGAAAGGATGAATTCCAATGTGTTAATATATCCATTTTTGCATGAAGGTATGTTGAAGTTTTGGTAATTATCATGATAATAAATAATTTAGTTATTAAACATCTATATATTATATATTCTAATTATTTTTATTAAAAATTACATATACAGTACATTATTATTCTGAAGTCTAAGCATTTTTTGAGCATCTTCAAGTCGTTCACTTTGCTTTGGTGCTATAAAAAAGTTGATTAAGCGCTTGGCCTGTGCTACAAGTGCTTCAACAGGCATCAAACCTTTTCCAACAATAAGTTGTAATGTATGAGCTGAACAGGGGATTCATACAATATTATTCAGTTTCTTAATTGCTGCTTCATATTGGCCCCATTATCAGTCGTAATTGAATATACTTTTCTGTAAGACCCCATGCTTCAATTGTTTCTTCTAACTTTTCTTTAATAACATCAGCAGTCTGAGAGTACCTAACATATGTAAGAAAAAGCAATACTTCATGAATTTTGAAACTGGAATTTAGCCATGAGCAGGTAATACCAAGATACTTTTGTCTGTTACAAGATGTCCACAAATCAGTAGTTAGTGAACAATATGTTATAGAATCTTTGAGTTTTTTTTGCATAATCTCAAAAAACTTATTATATAATATATGAATTATTTGTTTTACACGTTTTTCATTAGGTAAACTAAACATTGGATCTAATTCCTTTATGAACTCACAAAAATTAGGGCTAACTGCAAGACTAATTGGTTGTGCATCCTGGATAAGAAACTTAACAAGAGCTTTAGTCAATTTATTGTTTTTCGATTTAGTATGTGGATGAGAACTGGATTTTGCAAAAAAATCAATTTTGATTTGCTTGGGTTAGATAAGAAAATTTTATTATTAATAATTTTTACAAAAACTAATATAGTCAATCTTTTTGGACCAAACCCTTAGGCTTATTAAAAAAATAAAAAAGAATTTGTTGTACCTAGATAGGAATTGTTCTAATTCAGAATCAGATGCAAATTTTGATAGTAGAATTTAATAAAAATAAATTCTTATCTAGAACTATCCTGATTCTGAATTGAGAAAATTCCAATTTGAAGTATAACAATTTATTTTAAAAAGCATCATAGTGTTTAAACTGACTTTATAATAAAATTTAAAGTTCAGTTTAGACAAAATTAATACTTATTTTATCTAAGTTTGATTTAGAAAGAGTAGACTATAATTGCTATATTAAAAAAATAATTTATACATCATCATGTAATTTAGGTCCATTTGGTGTAATACCACGGGTGTTCATCAAATGTGATATTAAATTTGAGGTTGATCCACCTAATATCTTTAATGTGCACTACATTTTGTTCCTGAATCATTTGTTACTTGACAAATACCGTATGTAATTTCAATCTTGATATTTTTAGAACCTTCTGAAGTTTCAATTACTTTTTCTGATTCGAAATAATTCCATACCCAGCTTCATTTTTTTGATCCACCTTTATGGCTCAATTTTGTTTTTTTATACGTTGGTTTTCAAAAATTTCATTGTTGCTTTCTTCACTTGATGTATTTTCTAATACTGGGGTTTTAGGTCAGTCAGTATGTAGTTTATTGAATGACTGAACTGGCAAAGAGGACTGTAAACCATCATCTGCTATCACATATATATTAAACTGAAGTTTTCAATAAATAATGAAATACAGGATTTAACATATGTATTTACAATAATTATTGCTTTAATTATGTTAACTAAAAAAGTAGTATAACTCAAAGGATGGGTATTATTATCTTTAGAAAATTAATTTGTTATTTGGTTCTAATTGTAAGGTATGATTGGGCCAATGATAACTATTATCTATTATTATTGTATAAAAAACATACCTATTTTATGATAGCATTGTTAATGGCAAAAATTTTAGGAATTGGGCAAGAATGGTCAAAATTACAACAATTAATTAAGACAAAAATGCACAAAATTTTATAAAACTTTAAATATTTTAAAGGTACTAAGGGCTTTCTTCAAGTTATTGCTAACTTGAATTCGATGATTTTATTGATTCAATTTTTTCTTCCTTTTATAATTTTACAAAAAATTTGATTACATTCTATCTAATCTATTCTATTATATTCTATCAAATCTTTCTATTATACGAATTTTCAATGAAGAGAACAAAAAAGAAGCTATAAAAGAAAGAAGAAATCATCTATTTTTTTTTGATAGTCTTGATTTGTACCAGCTAATATTTGAATATAATTAAATATGATTTCTTATACTAATTATTCTTCTAATTTCTTTTTAGTATAAATCCGAAGGCTTCTTAGAATTTGGTAAGATTTTTATATTTAATTGCACAGCCTTTAAAGCAGCTTTGCTCATTTTGTTATTATTAATTTTTTTATGTTCAGAGAATGGGATGCGACTATGAATTTCATTACTTTACTTATTTGGTTTAAATGATTCAAGATCTGGTACAAAGAAAAGGTCACGTGTCATAAAGAAGGTGCAAAATTAGCATATTTTGTTTTTTTTATCAAATATTCAATTATGTACAGAATCAATAGAGCCTGCAGCTCTAGCACGTATCCATGCTTCACAAAAGGCACAGGCAAAGACTTGACTTATGTCAGATATTTTTGTGATGCAGGTATGAAAGTGTTAGACATGAGTTGGCACTTTATGTTTATGGGCGTAAGATTCTGGCCTAGTAATCTAAGTATGCATAATCTGAATATCACAAATAAAAGCAAATTTTCTGATTATATAGAACAAATCAATACCTTTGCTATTGCTACTAAATATTTCAGAGATAAAGGTGCATAATTTTTTTTATCAATTTGTATTATTAGTAACTAAACTGCTTATTTATTATAACTTATTCACATTTTTTTTTGCTATAGCGATTACAATTTTATTGAGAAATTGCCACAATGTATTTAATGTGATACTATCTAAATTCTAAGTAAAGATCTACATTAATCGAATCTATCCGTAGTATCCTTTTTTTATTTAATTTGACAGTTCTTTGAATACTTTATATGTTCTCAATAAGGTGATTTAAATATTTCCTATATTACTAGTTGTTGGATTAATTCTTTTTCAGGCTAGTTCAACTACTGTATTTATACAAATCATTTGAAAAATTCTTATTTATTTTAAATACACTAAAACGATTATATATCAATAACTTTGGGTATTACAATAGATCTTAATATTTTCTGTACATTTTTTACAGCAGGTGCGGAAGTTAGAATATTAAGTATTCATTTTTAAACCTATTTAAATAACCTATTATATATTAAACTCTAAAATAAAAATATTTAATTAAAGCTTCATTGTTATTTCTTAAGTTATTTAATTTTATTAACTTGTATCACCAAATATCACTGAATATTCATTGAATTAATTGGTGAATAATAAATAAATTTGATATTTGATTTGGTGAAATAATCATGTATCCGAACATTCGAATATTTCATTGAATATCCGAATAATTATTCAATGGATCAGACCTCTACTAGTATATTAATAAAACTAGGTCTAAATGCTGACCTAGATCTAACAATACCCGACCTGAATACCTTTCTGTAAAAAACTACCTTTATGATATTTACTAGCATTTACTGCATTAATTAGGAATAATAATATCTTATATATGATCAGAATGTCGCATTAGATACAGATGTGACAATCATGCGGACAATCAAAAATGTCGCAATAGTTATATAGCAGATTATGAGTATAGTAATGCACAAGTAAGGGGAGGGCCATTTATTAGCTGATATTTTGCTACTAAGCGGCTACCCCCCTCCCCCCTACCTGATCATAAATACTGCAATCTGATTGGCTAAAATTTTTTAAAATTTTAAAAAATTTTTAAACTTTAATATTAAATAAAATTTGAACCACTAATCCGTTTTGGATGATTTTACTACCAAAATGTTCATCTCAATGAGACGATTCCAATGAGCTTAAAATCGTCAAAATCTAATCACTGGATCCCAAGATCTTTATAAATTTGTATTGCTTTAATTATATTAGTTTTGTATATATTAAAAATTATTATTAAAGATCTTATAAACTTTAACATTGAATAACTTGTGAACCAGCAATCCGTTTAGATGATTTTACTACCAAAATGCTCGTCTCACTGAGATGAGCATTTTGGTAGTAAAATCATCCAAAACGGATTGCTAGTTCACAAATTATTCAGTGTTAAAGTTTATAAGATCTTTAATAATAATTTTTAATATACAAAACTAATATAATGAAAGCAATACAAATTTATAACGATCTTGGGATCCAGTAATTTGATTTTGACGATTTTAGGCTTGTTGGAATTGTCTTATTGAGACGAACATTTTGGTAGTAAAATCATCAAAAACAGATCATTGGTTCAAATTTTATTTAATATTAAATTTTAAAAATTTTTTAAAATTTTAAAAAATTTTAAAAAATTTTAGCCAATCAAAAGTTATCTACTATTAGGACCTGACTACTACTTGACTACTATTAGGACCTGATAATTGCCAGACCCCCCTACCCTAAAAAATCAGGTGATAAATGGCGCTCCCCTAAACCCCTGCATATTATTTCACGAAAATACTAGTAATCTATATAACTAAAATTCATAGATCATATACTTGCATGATCTATAACTGATCATATAGATCATATGGTCATATAATATTATAGATCATATGGGGAGTCTCGTATTAAAAGGCCCATTTTGTCATATAGCTTATTTTGAGATAATTAAGTTTAATCATTTGTTTTGATTTTCAGACTGATCCAGAATTAAGCAAATTATACGATTTTGATTGGTTAAATATAACAGGTGACTATCAGTTAATCTCGTGATGTGCTTTCCTTGGCAGACTCGTGTAATTTTTCTTTTACATTACCTCCATTTTTTATTATGCAAATCGACTTTCATTTATAATCGAACAATGTTAACCATGTCGAAATTTATATGAATTTAATAAAAACTCATTTTTCAAAAAAATTGCAAAATGGGCCCTTTTATACGAGGCACCCCATATATACTTGCAAAATGACTATATAGGGCCTTTGCAGTAGAAAAAGCCGATACTGGTTTATATATGATTTAAGAAAATCACATTTGTTTTGTTCTGACTAATCCGAGTTAATCAAAATTTTTAAGATTTGATTGGTCTATTATATCGGGTAATCCCATGATATATGAAACCCCAAAAAATTTTTTTAAAATCTTAATTTTTTATAATGCAAATCAATTTCCACTTATAATTAAAAAATGTAGTGCATGTCAAAATTTATCTGAATATAACAAAAACCTGATTTTCATTTTTGGGCAGTATCAGCCCTTTTTATTACAAAGGCTCTATATGATCTATGGCTAGTCATATAGATCATATGGGCGGTCAAAAGTAGAAACCAAGGAATTTGACCTTTTTTTAAAAAGTAAGCTTTTAGATTAATCAGATATATTTTTTAAAGCTAAATCTTTTTTATTTAATAACAAAAATATAATTAATTAGTAAATTTTGAAGTTATAGTCATTTAAAAACTTTTAAACGGTAAAACGGCAAAATCTAAAAATAGATCAACATCTAACATCACACAATTTCATCAGTAGATCTATAAAAATTAGCCAATCAGTTGAATAACAAACAGGTTTTTAATCCGGAATTGTTATTTTTAGATTTGTTTTGTATAACAAAATATGTTTTGTCAATTATCTCAAAATTCGTGATCATCCAAATTTCTTGGTTTCTACTTTTGACCGCCCATATTGGTTATATGTATTATAGTCCAACACGATTAAATATGCTATAAATATAAAACAATATTATGGTATTAAGAATAACTAAATATAAAAATTCTAGTTTATTATATAGGCATTAATGTTTTTATATAATTTTATACATTATTAATAAAATAAATCGTCAAATGCTTAAAAAATACTTGTCAAATAAAAGGATATAGTTAACTCTTTCTATGATGAATGGTTGGTTCTGGCTATTAAAAAAAGTTTGCTATATAAAATTACTATGTTTTCTTAAGAAAACATAGCTCTTTTTATACTGAACTATTATAAAATTCAAGAATTTTTAGTTTATTATATCCAGAGTTCATAGTATAAAGAGAGTCAACTGTATTGTCTTTATATATAAATTATGATATATTTTTGTTTATTTTTGATTTATAATTAGCTTAAACCAGAAATTTATAGTATTTTGTATCTATTTACAATATAATAAGATTACAAATAGAAATAGGTTTCATGTGCATACATAATTAAGGATTTTGAATCATGCACATTTTATTCTATCAAAGTTTTTACATATAGTAAAATTAAGATATAAATAAGGCAAGTCCAATTTGATTTAGTGGTTTTTATAGATTACTCTTTGTAAAAAACAAAAAAAGAAATTCAGATATACACATATTGTAATTTGGGCCAGAACGCATAAAGTCTTCAGAATTAAGAAATAAAGATGTAAACTCTAAAAATACTGAAAAGAAAATAAATGAGTAAATTTGTAGTTTTCATTTTATTAACTGCTTTTTATAGAAATTTATATACAGTTGAACCTCCCCAAACTGGTATGCATAGTGGACAAGTTTTGTATTAGTATTGAAAGGTTATCAGATTTGAAGTTATAAACTATTAGATTAATATAGCAGAAACAGACTTGGTAGATTAATTTTTTATTGGATTTGACAGGTTATCAGTTTTGACAAAATCAGTTTTGTGAGGTTAGACTGTATTATTTTGGGTGATATCTTAAATATAAATGCAGTAGCAAAATAATCTCCAGCATCAACTAGAAAAATAGAAGCTATTTAGAGTCTGAAGAACCAAATATAAATGGATTTTTTTTTATATTATAGCAGACCTAAACAATAAGCATCAGTTGAATTGTTTTGATTGTTGATTTTTTACATTACACCTGATCTAACCATTCACAATTCAAAATTTGCAGACACAAAACATCAACTACTTTTGCCTTTACAGTAATTTCCTTCAGACAATTAATAAAATAGGTGAATAATACATTTATTTTTTACTATAAGAATAAGTTTAGAGATGGGCAAAATGGCACTTTCTACACTATGCATGCTCATGGTATGCAGCATGCATGCATGCATGCATATTATATGCACTATAGTTAATCAAATCTGAGTCTGGTCCGTGTCTGGTCCAAAGTCTGCTGACTAGTCTAAGTCAAAATTTTTATATGTATTTTTTGATGCTTAACAGGTTTACTTAGTACATGAAGTAAGAATTAATTAGTAAAAATTTGTGAATCATAGGATTTTTTAGAATTTTATTAATAAAATTTTACAAAATCTTATGATTCACAAAATTTTACTAATTAATTCTAACTTAATTCACTAAGTAAACTTGTTAAGCACCTAAAAATACATTAAATCGGTTAAGTTGTTTTTATGTTACTTGAAATTTGGAAGAAAGATGCATAATTTTAGATTTTTGATCAAAAAGTCAAATTTAAGCATCTTTTCACCAAATTTTAAGTAATACAAAAACAACTCTGCTGAATTAATATATTATTAGGTGCTGAACACGATTACTTAATGCATAAAGTTAGAATTGATTAATAAAATTTTGTGAATCATGTAGATTTTGTAGAATTTATTAATAAAATTCTATAAAATTTATGATTCACAAAATTTTACTAATTAATTATAACTTAATGCAATAAGTAAACTTGTTCAGCATCTAAAAATACATCAAATCGGTTGAATTATTTTTATTTTACTTGAAATTTAGAGAATAGATGCATAATTTTGGATTTTGATCAAAAAAGTCAAATTTAAGCATCTTTTCTCCAAATTTCAAGTAAAATAAAAAATTATTCTGCCAATTTAATGTATTTTTAGGTGCTAAATAAGTTTACTTATTGCACTATGTTAGAATTAATTAGTAAAATTTTGCGAATCATAAGATTTTATAGAATTTTATTAATAAAATTCTATAAAATCTTATTATTCATAAGATTTCACTAATTAATTCTAACATATTGCACTAACTAAACTTATTCAGCACCTAAAATACATTAAATCAGCAGAGCTATTTTTATTTTACTTGAATTTGGAGAAAAGATGCTTAAATTTGACTTTTTTGATCAAAAATCCAAAATTATGTATCTATTTTCTAAATTTCAAGTAAAATAAAAATTATTCAACTAATTTGATGTATTTTTAGATGCTGAACAAGTTTACTTATTGCATTAAGTTATAATTAATTAGTAAAATTTTGTGAATCATAAGATTTTATAGAATTTTATTAATAAATTTCTACAAAATCTACATGATTCGCAAAATATTATTAAACAATTCTAACTTTATGTATTATGTAATCGTGTACAGCACCTAAAAATACATTAAATCAATAGGTTTTTATTTTACTTAAAATTTGGTGAAAAATGTTTAAATTTACTTTTTGATCAAAAAATCTAAAATTATGTATCTTTTCTCAAAATTCATATAAAATAAGAACAACTTTGCCGATTTAATATGTTTTAGGAGCTTAACAAGTTTACTTAGTGAATAAAGTTAGAATTAATTAATAAAAATTTTGAATTATAAAATTTTATAGAATTTTATTAATAAAATTCTATAAAATCTTATAATTCACAAAATTTTACTAATTAATTCTAATTTAATGCACTAAATAAACTTAAACAGTTCAAAAAAATACATATAAACATATTTAAATTTAGATTAATCTGCTAACTTCAAATTAGACCTGGACCAAACTCATAATTGAGTTTAAGTCTAATTTAAAGTTTGAAATTAGTAAAATTTAGAATCTGGGTCTGGTCTGATCCCAGAAGCACTAGTCACACTAAGACAGTTATTTTTGGTGGCAAAATTATAAAAAATAAACTAGTGAATCAAAAGTTATTTATTATCAAATATTCTATTTTAACTAATTTTGTATGGGCATGCATTAATTTGCTTAGACCATGTGCATGCATGCGTGCATGCATGCATGCATGCATGCATCATGCGCATGGTGCCCATCTCTAAATAAGTTAATTATTTTTTAAAGTTTTTTTTCTTTGTTTTATTAGAACAGAAAAATTTAAAGAAATATTTCATTAATCTGCTATTGTAGAAATAAATAATACAGTATAATACTTTACAAAGATAATAATAAATAGGTAAATTATATGCATTTTTTTTCTCATTTTTTTTTCTTTATTTGAAGAGAATCAAATTTGTTTGGCTTAAGTGTAAATAAATTTTGTTATATTTTATTATGCAGATATTATTATGCAATTTTTCTATCTCTAATTATAAATGATCTATAAAACAAGAGTTTTTATATTTAATAAGTAATTGTTTTCAAGAAAAAATTCTCTAATGTAGCAGTTATTTGCATGTCAAGTAATAGTGCTAGAGTGGAGAGAAGTAGAGTAGAAGACCTTAAAACTATACACTTAGAAATTTTGTCAATGTATGGCTCCCACCTCTGTAATAATAAACTTTTGCAACCCTGTAGAACTTTAATTAGTAATTCAAACATTTAATATAAATATTAAAAGCAAAACTGACTAATAGATTGATTAATAAACTGATTAATAGCTCAACAAATTGATTTTTTTTTTTTTTTACATTAAAATTTTGATAAACTAAAAAACACAAGAATTTATATGTCTGAACAAAATACTGCAAGAAATAATGCTAGAAGATTAGCTTCGATGACACCTGAAAAACAGTTAAGTTATTGAAATACATAATGAATTAACAATAAGACAAGACCTCAAAATTCTATTAGTGAAAAAGAAAATATAGACTAAAATGATAAACAGTCAAGCTCTATTTTAAGTAAATTGATATCAAAATTTTTTTAAATTATTATTGTAATTTTATACACAAATTTATAGGACATGAAAATGGTATTAGGCAAATATTTTGGAATAATTATATTCTTAAAAAAATTAATATGAATAGGAATAGCAAATTTTTTTTATTAAAGTAATGAATATAATCTGTATATTTTTAAATTTAGATTTGACCATTCAGATTTAATCTTAAACGTTTTTTTACTATCTCTAAACATGAATTACAAATCAAAAATGTCATTATTGCATAAAACTGGCATATATTTTTTGGATAATTTACTAGCTTCATTAATTTCATTATCTTTCTTAGTATTGCTATTTTATCAGTTTGTCATTTTGTTATTTAAGGTTTATAATTTCATTAACATGAAACTTCCAGGTTTTATCTAGCAACTATATTCCAGTTTCATAATGTTTTTGTTTTACCGGTAAGTTCAAATTTACAATATGTTAAAGATTGATCTTACAATTGACTGTTCAGTAATTATAGAATTGGTAATTTTTAATAACCATGGCTTATTTATAAAAGAATTATTCGATTTTGACATTTTTGTATTTTATAATTAGCTAATATTAATTTAATATGTAATTATAAGTTTTATTAATAAATTTTATGTATTAATATTAAAAATTAAAATTGACCTTGACCAATAGAAATTGAAGAATGACATGAGTGCTAATTAATAATTGGCGGTGTTTAAAATGACAGATAATACACATACATTAAAATAATAATAATAACTTAAAGCAAAAAAAAATTTATTAAGTAGTTAAAAATAAATTTATACTGTTAAGCAATTAATTTAATTATCTAAATACAAATATAAGGTAAATAATAAGTTTAATCGTAAATCAGTAAAATTTAGTACTCATCAATAGGAATTTCAACAGAATCAATAGTATACTTGGTGAAGTTACTAATACATATCTGCTAATCCGTGTAATACCCTAAAATTGATTTAATAGTAGATCATATATAATTTAAGACAAAACAGAACACAAAGATCGATTGACGAATACAAAAGCCGCCAAAATTAATAAGAGCATAGCTTATACTTGAAAGAACCTATATGCAAAATAATCAGTGAATTGGTGAAATAATCAGTTCACCTACTTATGGCAACCCTTTAAGTAGCGGTCTTCAAAGTGTAATTATTCTGAATATAGAAGTTCACCTAACAACCCGAACAACCAGTAATTTTTGGTTTTGTTCTGCGTTTATAAACTTTACTTTATACAGTATTTACTATCTTCCTCCAATTATTAAACCAATACCTGTACAACAAACCTCTGGGTCTATTGAAGGTATTATATGAACTTTTACAGTACTTATTTATCATTCTCAGTAGGTGTAAAAATAGATTGAATTAAAATTCACTATTTAAGTTCATATATTTTTTTTATCCTTACTATCGCACTATACTAATTATATTATTTATTCGTGATAATTTAATCGGTAGGCATAAAGATCTTTTATCGATCAGCATGTTAAAGTTCACTATTCAAGCTTATAGCATTTATTATTTTATTCGTTTAATTTAGGGATTCTCAAGCGGGCTTCCTCAATGAAATTTTTTGTTAACCGAGATATTGCTCAATCATCATGGTTTATTGATCATTATTACATATAGCGATTTTCTATGCAAAATGTGGGTTTAAAATAGTCAGAACAACTCTAAAAAAAAGGCCTGCCCCTCTTTTTTTCATCAAAATAATGACTCGCTTTGGGAGTTTTTAAG
>QKWP01000201.1:268996-283076 GCA_003550325.1 Gigaspora rosea | reverse complement strand
AAAAAAAAAAAAAAAAACTTATTTGTGTATAATATCGCATCAATTAAAAAAAAATAAGATTATGTATTACGATACTGTATAATTTTAATTAATAATAATATATAATTTTGTGACCTAAATTGATTTGTTTATTCCAATTTAGGGATCTAAAAAAATCCCATTCCACAAATTGGCCGATATGATAACATATCTGGTAAATTTTACTTCCGTAAAGGTTAAAAACTCTATAAACAAAAAGAGTAATTTTAAAATAAGTACCTTTAATTGTATTTGATATTATTTGTGTATTGATCATTTTGCTAGTGTATTGATCATTTTGCCAGTGTACATTTGATCTGGATATTTTGGTGAGATAATCGGCAATGTTTTGATTATTTTATCAGCATATAAGAATTGCTTTTTAATATCATTTGCATTATCTGAATTATTCATGATTTTATTCCATTCGTAAAGTTTTTCATTGATATCCAAAGCTTTAGGTCGTTTTTGTGGATCTGAACTCAAGCATTGCTTAGCTAATTCAATATAGCAATCTGGAGTCCCAGGAGCAAATCCAGGACGCAATCCTCTGAATATATCTAATAAAAGAATACTATCAAATGGACGACCATCAAAAGGTCTTTGCCCGGTTGAAATTTCTGACATGATGATTCCAAAACCATAAACATCCGCAGCTTTTGTAAACTTCAGACCTGATAAAACTTCTTGTGCAACATAAGGAATGACTCCATAAATACCACCTTCTGAACTACCTTTGCATGCCGTTTTAAATAACCCTAGATCTGAAAAAGAAGATCGCATATTTTTATTAATGTCTTCGTCTAGCAAAATATTACCGCTGTGGAAGTCTGTATGAATATATCCTGCTGCATGAATTTGAAGCAAATCATATGAAATGTCTTGAAGTAGGTTTAATTTAATTTGCCAGGTAAGATTTTGAAAATTTTTTCTTAAAAACTTATGAAGACTTCCATTATTGGCAAATTGAAATACCATCAAGTATTTTTTTGTTTCAGTGTTTTGAGTCAATCCATATATCTTAAGCTTGCTATCCAAAAATGTACATTTCATATGCCTGTCAAACTTTATAAATTGATAAATGAATTATCTCAGTATGAGTTTAATAAACTGTAAAATGAATGATGATTTAACTCACTTCTTTCAAAAAATCAAGCGAATTTTCCCTAGAACCAGATAAGGCCTTGAGTGCAACGGTGCTAGATGGTTCGCGTGTTCGTGTATATGTATATGTAGAATAATTCCAATTACTTTCAATTTTTCGTATGCCATCCAACCAAGTTGCAGAAAATACAGAACCGTATCCACCTTCGACAATTTTTTTAATATTATCTAGTCTATCAAATGGAATCCATTCAATCATACGTTCATATTCAAAAATTCTAAGTTGAAATCTTTTTATACTATTGTCAATAACTTTATTTCCACTTGTCCATCCTTGAATTGCTATGTCAGGATCACATGTTTGACACCATGCTTCATTTGTGTTATCTTCATTACAATGTGCACATTTCCCATAATCAAACCATCTTTATAATTGGCGATTACATTTTGCATTAGTTTTTAATTTATGCGATTTTTAATTTCAGTGTAAATAGTTTTTACGCTTACCGACTAACAAGTATAAAATTATACAAAATATATTGTATATATGAACTCGAATGTTTTATTTTAAATACTTAGATTCATAAATGTTTTTTATACTCACTCACTAAAATGAAATTAAATAGTAAATATTCAAAGAATTTGAATAGCTTATTTTAAATACTTAGTAAATATTCCTTATACTCACAAACTAAAATGAAATCAAATATGTAGTAAATAAATATTCATGAATAGCTTATTTTAAATATTTAGATCAATAATGTTTTTATACTTACTAACTAAATTAACGTGAATAAAATGAAATTAAGTAATAAATATTCATGAATTTGAATAGCTGATTTTAAATATTTAATAATTTTCTTTATACTCACTAACTAAAATCAATGTAATTTTCATGAACTTGAATAGCTTATTTTGAATATTTATATTATTAATAATAAATTTCCTTATACTCACTGCCTGAATTAACGTGAATAAGATAAAATTAATAATAAATATTCATGAACTTAAATAACATATTTTAAATACTTAAATTAAGAAATGCTATTTATACTCACGTCCTAAATTAAAATGAATACAATAAAATTAAATATTCATGAACTTAGAAGTTTTATTTTAATGCTTAATTTAACAAATGTTCTTTATACTCACATACTGAATTGCCGTGAATAAAATTAATAGTAAATATTTATGAATTTGAATGGTTAATTTTAAATACTAATATAATAAATTGTCTTTATACTCACCGCCTAAATTAACATCAATAAAATGAAATTTAATGATAAATATTCATGAACTCGAAAAGTTTTCTTTAAATACTTAAAAAATATCTTTGTACTAACACGCTAAATTAACATGAATAAAATAGAATTAAATAATAAATATTCATAAACTTGAATAGCTTATTTTATAAATTAGTTTAATGAATTTTCATTATACTCACGGGCTAAAATGATGTTAAAAGTAAGTATTCATGATCTGAATAGCTTATTTAAATACTTAAATTAATAAATGTTTTTTATACTCACTGGCTAAATTAACGTGAATAAATGAAACTACTGTAAATATGAACTAAATAATAACTTATTTTAAATGCTGGATAAATAAGTGCTCTTTATACTCACAGACTAAATTAATGCGAATAAAATGAAAATAAATATATATTTATAAATTTGAATAGCATATTTTTTATTATACTTACGGACTAATTCAATGAATTTTGAGTGTTGTTTAAATGATAAATATTATACCATGATTATCATTGTTGGTCAATGAAATAAAATTTATATTAAATGATTAATTTTTATTCTTACTCCCTAAAAGAATTAAACCGTTTCAAGAAAATATTTAAAATTCTAATTTTTAAAATACAAAATTGAGAAAAATTAACAAATAACTTACATTTTAATCCAATCATAGAACTTTACTTCGTTCTTTTCCACACCAACTCTGTATCTGTAACAAATCGCAACTTTAAAAATTCCCATAGAATTACCTGCCACAGCTGATTTTAGATAATGCGTAAACGCTTTATGTTTATCTAATTCAACCCCGATTCCTAAATAATAACAATAATCAACTTTGGTACATTCCATTAGAATTATTCATATCAGCAGATTTTTGATAATGAATGCTTTATTCTCATCCTTTTCAACACCAATTCCATGCTCGTAACGATAACCAAGCCATAATATTTCTTCTGATTTTTGATCATCAATAAAATCCAGTTGATTAAAGGAATTAGTGAGTTGAATCATTTTATCATGTAGGTTATTTTCTTTATTATTTGACATTTTAGCTGCAAAAAATTTTATGCGTTACGTGAGAAGTTTTAATTTCATTGAAAATATTGAATCATTTGATCAAATCATATATACATTAAGCGCTGTTTCACGTAGTACTGGGTGTCACACGGACTAATTAATCAAAACTATGTCCGATAACTATGTAATCTATCATAATGCAGATTTTTATCAGTAAATTAAAATAAATGATCGAACGTAATTTTACTTTACTTTAATTATAAAGAAACGCGCAAAATTCTAAAGGTATCACATAAATATTGTACTTATATATCTAATTTGTTTTAATTGAAAACTGTTCGTCAGAACTGTTTCAAAGTAGCTATGGTTGATTTTTCGCTAAAGTTCTAATTAAGTTTCGATTTATATGTTTTAATNTTTAACTTGAAGTGGGCTTATTGAGTTTATTTGAATAAACTGTGATATTTGGACTATTGGTTATCAGAATGGTAGGGTTATCAGAAATTAGTACACGTTTTTATTTTAATATATCTGATATTAGATTAATAGTTAAAGTCTGCTATGCTACGTAGTACGCTGAGGTGTCACACGGACTAATTAATCAAAACTATGTCCGATGTAATCTATCATAATGCAGATTTTTATCAGTAAAATTAAAATAAATGATCGAACGTAATTTTACTTTACTTAGTTATAAAGAAAAGCGCAAAATTCTAAAGGTATCACATAAATATTGTACTTATTTATCTAATTTTTTTTTACTTAAAAACTGTTCGTTATAACTGTTTCAAAGTAGCTATGGTTGATTTTTCGCTAAAAGTTCTAATTAAGTTTCGATTTATATGTTTTAAGTATTTATCTAATTTTTTTTACTTAAAAACTGTTCGTTATAACTGTTTCAAAGTAGCTATGGTTGATTATTCGCTAAAAGTTCTAATTAAGTTTCGATTTATATGTTTTAATGTAACTTTTTTCGTCCTAATTATAAAGTAATGTTCAAAACCCACATATTAATAGAAAAAATAAAACCATAGTTTTATTCTTTGACTTTATATAAATAACTGGTGAAAATTTCAAGGCGATTTCATGCTTATATAATAAGTTGATACATTTTAAAATATCTAAAATATCGATTTTCATATGAGTTAATAAAATCCGATAAGATATATAGAAGTAAATCGATTTGCTTTGTAGTAACATAAAAAATCTGCAATATGATAAATCACATAGTTATCGAACATAGTTTTGATTAATTAGTCCGTGTGACACCCCAGCGTAGTACGTATACAATTATATGCATAGGCGCCACTTGAACTATTTTACGTCGTATGTACGACGGAAATTCAAAAGAAGTTGTGTATAATCGTTAAATTACTGAATTAGCCAACATGTTTGTATAGTTGATGAGGTCACAATTACGTATAAATTAAATTTATCGTTGTATAGTAAGCAAATGTATATAAAATTTATGCAAACCTTACATTAAAGATTAAAAAAAACTAGACTTCGGGGTTTTTAAACATAATATCGGATACAATTTTTACAAATTTAATAGGTATAGTTTAAAAGCCCGTCAATCTGATCATTAAATAGCAAATGCAGTGATCGTAACAATGTTTTTTAAAAAATTAAAATTAAAATAAATAAAATGTTGTTACCTTTGAATGATATTAGTTCTGAGATGAGCAGTAGCTTTTTTGAAGTAGAAAATGATTCTTCTAATGGAGCTGACAAAAAGGAAATTTTTCTCAAAAAAAAATAATAATAATAATTAAACTTTGAAAATTGATATCGATGATAAATTTAAAGATAAATTTTCTGTTGGTTCTTTTTCACCTGAAATAGAAAGTTCGGAAATATATCTTACAAAAATTTGACGTTAAACAAATAACTCATTCACTCAAATATCCACAAACAAAGAAGAAATTGCTATATCGACGGGTGGGAAAACATAGATTTATATTTAAACAATTAGTTTAGCGAAAAGTTCAAATAAATTCATCAAAAATAAAATTAAATCTAAAAAAAAGCATTCGTATTCATTCTAAAATTCAATTGAAAGTGAACATGAAAAAAAGCTCAACAGCTAATAAACTTGTATATCAAGAACGATTGTTAGCATTAAAGATACATAAACTAGCCTTGAACGTGAAGCAAAGTCCATTCAATCGAATTAGCAAACTTGAAAAAGAAAAAGCTTAAATCTGCAAATTAAAAACGAAAATCAAGCGCAATTAACGCAATTGTGTTTGAGAAAAAAAATCTGCAAAGCAGATGTATTTTCGTTGAATATATAATTATGTAAAATTTTTATTTTATTTTACTACAAATAAATAAATTCTATCAGAAGTACATAATATGTATGTACGTGCGATCCTGTAAATATCTTGGTTTTTTGTTAGAGCAATCATAAAATACAATCTCGTAAAAATTTTATGATTGTGCAAAACTATTGATTTTCGTCAGAGTATGATTGTGTACCAATCGATTCTTAGAGCAGTACGATCTCATAAAAAATCTAGAATTTTACTAAAGTGCTTCTAAATTCTTTTTGTTACCGTCATATTAATATGTTTTATTATAACAATAAATTAACTTCTGTCAAATTTTGTGAGGTCAAATAATAATTAATATATATAATTTATGAGTATAGTATGCTAGTTTTATATACTCAGATGCGGTTTTTGTAATATACTCCGTAATACCGATTTAAAAATGACATGTGCCGATTCTATGACTGCAAATTTCTTTAAAAAATATTTTAATAATCCATTCATTTTTGATCTTACTTTCGTTATTATAAAATTTTTTTTATTTAAAAAAAATTGCTAAACATCTTAAAATTTATTAAATTGAAACAAAGGCATTCTGGCTTCGTTTTCGTCTTTTCACATATATAAAAAAAGATTTCAGTCATAAACCTAAATACAGTAATTTCAAGATTCTGGTATAATAATATTGTAATAAAATATCTGGATAAAATTTTCGAAATAAAAGGTTTCAAAATAAGAAAATTCATTAATATCGATAATTAAGAAAGATATAATTAAAATTAAATAAAAACTTTTAATAAAATAATCTAAAAAAAAAAATACGAATAAAAAATTAATTTAAGCACGGACATTTGGACGTGCCTAACTACTAGTAATTATTATATGTTTTAATATATATTCGTGATATATTTATTATATATTATTATAATTTAAATAATATAATAATAATATTATTAATATATAATAGCTAGAATGTAAACATATTTAGTAAAAAACATAGGTTTCTGTAAAGAAGAAACATATATTATGCCAAAGGAACTTTTTTGTTAGGACGCAAAAGAGTTTTGTAATCACTATTATTTTCGTAATTTTATATTACACAGGTCCTGTGGTTTTATTGATAAGCTACCGATGGGTTCAGTAACTTACGATAACGATAAAAATTCATGACGATAATTCTCGCATATTTCTATCTAATCCGCATAATCTTTAGCATAATTTTAAAAAAATTATCACACAATTCACATAATTCGATTTGTAAAGCAAGCAGAATTTGGGGTCTGTCGCAGGAGAAAATTAGGATCCCCCAAGATGCGATGTGAGTACCCTAGCCATGACAAAAAAGTTCAGGTCACGAGATAACCGATAAGTTTATTTAGGTTAGGGTTAGTGTATATGTTAGAGTTAATAACTAGCGTTGTATATAGTAAAATCGACCAAGGAATATTTTTGTTAGTGCGTAGAAGGTTGTTTATAATGAAATTTGTCGAGAAAGAAGCGATTTTTCTAATCTCTTTAGAACGAACGTACTCGACGATGCGAAGTGATGACACATCAAGTGACGGAAAGGGCAATCCTCCCGCCACACACATGTGGTAACGAGAGTGGCCATCACATGTATTTCTGCCCACGAGCGAAGATCACGGGGTATCTGCAGGAGCGGCGTCAAACAAAAATGTGATAATTATAATATCATGACATTACGGCATTATGGCTCAACAAAAAATACGACCGCCAACTACACCATAAGTAGTATTTTATTATATCATAGTAAAATAATTATATTAAACGTTGATCACCATTAATATGAATGGATACTTTTTCTTGGCACTATTTGAAAGGCAGATATCGAAATACATAATTTTAAATTGCTTGTTTTGTTGAAATAATAATAACACGATTACCGGTATTTTAATTAATTAACGAGAATATTCTTGTATAAAATTGCCACTTCAAGCATATCTGATATTAATCATTAATGAACTTCGCCTCAATCTAAACCCTAATTAGCATTATCAAATGCCTTTCCCTCATGTCCTAGGTTGGCATGTCATAATGTCCAATTGATTTCAATTTTTTTTGGACACATGTCCAATTGAAATTGGACATATGTCCAAAAAAAATTGAAATCAATTGGACATTGTGACATGCCATCCCCTGTTCATGTCGATCAATGCGCATAAGGTCAATTTTACCATAAAGAGTTCTGTACAAATCAATACATAATACTATATGTGGTTAAGGTTGTACAATCGCTAGAATTGAATTGTGATAACATTCTTGATCATAACTTTGCTCATCGATATTTTAGTCTAACATTTTTGATCACGAATTGCATATCCAATCAAAAGCGTTAAAACATATCATATTGCTACATTAGTTTTAACACACTGATCACATTCTGGATATAACCATGATTTTATCAGTTGGTAGATCGACATAAAACTACGAACTACAAAAATCGGCGAGAAAATTAATAATTATCAAATAATCTGGACGGCAAATATTCCGACCAAAAATTTACGAAAAATGGAAAAATCTAGAAATCAATAATCTAAATCTTTAGTGGAATGTAATTTTAGCATTTGCTAATATATTACTGTTTTTTTATTAATATCATGAAGTTTTTTTTTATCTACCGCGGAACGTTTGTTCTTGTTCTTGCACTTGTTCTTGAATTATGACCATTAACAAAACGCTTACTATTGGTTGTTATAGCATTTGTAATTTCATTCTACGGGTAATCGCATTTTTTTTTTATCTTATTATACCGTAGTACTAGTCACATTAACAGATCACAGAACAAGCAACACGCTAAGAAATTAGGCGCTTGAATTACCGTTCAAGATGATCCATGCGATGATAGACAGGTGAAAATTAAATTTCAACATGGTCCATGCGACGATAGACAGGTGAAAATTAAGCACCAAGTGATGTATAGCATCACGTGGTCCAATCAGATCCAAGATTTTGCGGAGTAACATCATTCTGGCCCACCGTATAACCCTTCACTTCGTGATTTGCATCACTCCGTTCCTGGTATAACCCTTCACTTCGTTATTTGCATCACTCTGTTCCTGGTATACACTTCGTGAATTTTCAATATCACTCCGTTCCTGGTATCACTCCTGGTATACACTTCGTGAAATTTTCAATATTACTCCGTTCCTGGTATACACTTCGTGAAATTTTCAATATCACTCCGTTCCTGGTACACTTCATGAAATTTTTAATATCACTCCGTTCCTGGTATATACTTCATAATATTATATATCACTCCGTTACTGGTATATTAAATATTCACGAGCACATACCTTTAAAAGGTTAAATTCATATACACTCATGATTTCCAAGCAAGCAATTAAACATTTTACAGTTCGTACGTATAAATCTTCTCACAGCCTGTAATTTGAAAATAGCGACAATTAACAAAATGATTGGTAAAAATGTACAATACACTTGTGATTGACAATAATTTTATAATAATAAAAAATATATATATAATTATTAATAAATTAATAAATGTATAAGTTATATGAGGTTCAAAATGGAGTCAATTTGGAAAGAAAGTGTTCAATCATTATCAAAAATCACCTGGCATGAACCATATTAATGAAATGGTTATAATGTCATTGCCAAAATGGAATAGTAATTGAAAAGGATGGACGTACATTTATTGATGAATTAAAAATGCATATATATCAGATAATAGCTATTAATAAATGAATGTTTTAACATTTGATCATTTCACCGTTATCTATATTATCGGATAATCCAGATAAAAAATCTAACAGATTCGAACACTAGTCGATGCAATGGTGTGTCTATGAAGTGATTGTCGGTGAAATGATTGCCACCCATTCTGAATCAAGATAAAAATAAGAATTCACTTTTAGTATGTAAATAAGTGTCGAGTGCATAACATTAAAAAATCATCCACGTGCCGAAGGCACGGATCAAATGCTAGTTTAAATAAAATATACAGTACTTTTTATTTTTGTGCCACTTAACATTACTACAATAATAGAAACAAGAAATTTTTAGTAAATTATCCGTTAGTCAAAATTGTTATCTGCCAAGCACTACATAAGTGTATATGATACCAGGGTTGTGAGCTTACATAGTCTAATGAAAAAAAGTCATTAGACAAATATATGTCTATTGATAGTTTTTTATATGTCTAATGGTGTCTAATGGTTGTCTATTCACAACCTAGGTGTATACGATATTTCTAATTTTCATTCCTGTGCTAAAATAAAGATAAATGTTATTTTAGATTTTAAAATTATGACATTTATCTTTGCAAACTGAATAAATTTTGAAGATCGCCAAATTACAATCATTGCAATCACCCGAATATCAGTTACAATGAGAGATGATTATAGTAAGATCAATACAGAAAGAAAAGTTATGAAATAATATATTTATATCAGATCCTTGGTTAAGAAATTCAACTTCACAATCGCACAATCGGATTAGCAATTAGGTGAACTGCTTTCTACAAATTCCAAAGATGCATTTTGTAAATCGCAAATTATTATGATATCGTATTTGCTTGTAATTAGATTATATACCTACTTTGGAATAGTGTCGATCAGAAGATAAATGTGATGAATTTAACCATTATTGGAGTTTTCAAATGTTGAAAATGAAGACTTTTATGGATTTCGAAGATGTTTTTTTCTTATAAAAGGGCATTAAATATTAATAGTTATTTTTCAACAAAAAGACATTTGAATTTTTTTTAAAAAAAAAAATAAGCCAAAATTCCTACCTACTTCACAAGTCATGAAGAATTTTATTTTCGCATCCATTTTATTGGCTCTTCTTCTTACAGTAAATGCAGCTACATTTCGACGAGCTCTTACCTTTGTTCCTTGTGATTTAAAAAATGCTGTTAATGTAGCAATCGTACCTAAAATTCCAAAATCTGGAAAGAACGAATCATTTCATATATCTGGAATATTGACTGAACATGATATCACCGCCCAAAAAACTAAACTTTCCATTGCGTATGAAGACATAAATGGAAAAGGATTAGGTAAACCTTACACTCAACCTTTTACCGCTTCAACCAAGGCTGGAAACCCATTTAGTCTATCTGCAACTAGAGTTCCCACTCCTAAATTGCCGAGTTCATATTTAATTAAAGTTGCTGTTGAAGATCCATCTAATGCTATTCCTTTAGGTTGTGCATTAGCTAGAGTTGAAAAAATCTAAAATTTTTGATTTTTATAAACTAATTTAGCTTTCTCTTGATTTTCTCTTATATAAAATCCTATTTAATCAGGCTCACCTTTAAATATTAAAAAAAAAACTTAAATAATCTTTTAATATTTTTTATATTAATTTTTTTTAAAAGAGAAATTTCGTTCTTTATTTATAAATTTGTTCATTTTTTAAAAAAAAAAACAAATTAAACAAATTATATTTATTTAAACTTATCATTTATTAAATTTATTAAAATCAAATAAAAAACAAATGCAATTACCTAATTGTTTATGTCTTTATGCAAATTAAAGCATAATAATTGGAATAATGTAGAAGGCAAATATAGAATTAATTTGACTAATATTAGTTAAACAATGGTTATGTGGTAAATATAAATGCAGACATTTAAAGACGTAAAGACGTATATTTACATCCAGTTATGTCATCACATCAAAAGTTCCATAACGGTGTAGGTCGTAACAACTGTCATTTGTCAGTAGTTACATCAATACATAACGACGTAGGTCATAACAACTGCCATTTATTGTAACCTTATTTCAGTAGTTATGTCAATATTGAAAGCTACGGCATTGTGGTGGCTAAAGTTATAGAATACGGCAATACAAAAAGTTACGGTTTTATGAACGTTATAGATGCAGACATTCGAAGATATAAAATTACGTCTAATTACTATGTCATCAAAAGTGTTATAATCGTAGAACGTAATAATTTGTATTTTTTTTAATGAAATAGGATACAACAGTTAATATTTTTGATAATTAGTTACAAAAAATAAAAGGTTACTCGAGATATTTTGAATTTAGCAAATTACCAAAACCTATAATGAATAAATGAGACTTTTTTCTTGATTAATTTTGCTATTCCTAAATGATATGAAATCATGTAATTAAGCTTATGTAAATATTATAATAATTGGCTAATGAAAAATACAAGTCGTGTAATATATTACAAATTCGGTAGTTTTGGCTACATAAATAAAAAAACTTTACTTATAAATTGAATTTTAGTGATTTTGCAAATGCAATACACTATTATGAATTTTCAAATGTTGCAGAAAACAAGTCGAATGCTACGGAAAACATCAAATGTTACGTCATAAAATAAAGTTAGGACACACGTCAAATATTAACGGTACAGCATAAGTTAAATGTTACGGCATAAGTCAAAATGTTTCGGCACAAGTCAATGTTACAACACAAGTCAAATGTTACAACACGCTACTGCAAAAATTGATTATGGTGTCTTCACATTTTTGAGTTATGTTACATTGAAATTAAGATCATTTACAAAATTAGATAAGTCTGTATCTATAGTGATAAAGAATAAGCATAAACGTCGTATTTTAATTGTTATGTGAATTAAAAATAAATTTTCTGAAATTCGAAGTTATCATAAAAAATTCGTAATCAGGTGATTGTGCCCAATCAACAATAAATTTGACATTAATAATACAGTAATATATCTATATTATAAAAGTTATAACTGTCTGTCCGCTTAAAACAATCTGATTGGTCGAATTTGGGTATCGTGATCAGGATCGTCATCAGGTGATAGGGTTTGAGTTTGATTTTTATGTTACATGACTTAAATTTTGATTTAACCAGATAGTGAAAATTTTTAAAGGGGTGATGCTATGATGTTTGAATGACGTTGATCTTTTCGGAATGGTATTAAAACCAGTTAGGCTAAACCGTTAAACGAACGGATAATTTTTTTAGGCAATTACAAATAAACTATAGTTGAAGTTAAAATAAGTATAAATAAGGTAGCTACATCACTATGTCACGCAAAATCAGAATATACATCATCTATAGTATTAAAATTTTATTCATCTTTCACTTTTAACCAATTTTGTTGGCTAATTTTAGATCATGTAATCTTATTAAACTCCTAAAAAGGAAACATACTATAACTTTGTGCCAATCGTTCACATTTTGAACTCCTAAAAAAGAAATATCAATTATGATGCCAAAAAAGTTTCTTACAAGATTTTAATTTAATCTATTACTCGCCAATCATTTAAAAGATAGACTTGAAAGTCCACAACCTCATTTTCTCTTTGCAGTACTCAAATTATTTTTATACATTTTAAGTTTATATAGTACATTTAATTTTATTATTTCAATCTTCACCTCTAATTATTCTAATTAAAAAAGATGACATATTACCTTTTCTTATTCATTTTATTTTTATTCCAATTAACTATTTATCAATATCGTCGTTGATAATTTTACAATCATTTTGCCATGTGTTCATGACATATCAAATTACTATGGAGATGAAAATTTGGCCCATGTATTTAAGAAATCATAGATAAGCAGATTGTCATTAAGAGTCAAAATTATTTAGCAGCACAAACTTTCTTTATACTGTTATTTTAAGCTAAATGGTTTTAAATCCAAGTTGGTTAAACTGCTAGGCGCATTAAACGATTAATTGTTAAAAAAAAAAATTTTTTTTTTCTAGGCGGTTTCAATTTTTGATTCTAAAATAGATATATAATTAAAATTAAATAAAATACGAATAAAAAAATTAATTTAAGCACGGACATTTGGACGTGCCTAACTACTAGTTTAATAGCGTAAATTGTTTAAATTTTGTAAATTTTGTATGTTAATATTATATTCTGGTTGCATTATGATGATAGGATGATAAGAAATTATCTGATCGCGGTTTTTTTTTTTTGCCACCACTATGTTTTATAGCAGATCAGTATGGTATGTTATGGATGACTGGAATTGTATTTTCAATAGAGATGGGCTTAAATCATTACATACGCTTATTTAATATCAATGAATACTATTTAAATTTTTGGTAAATAAGTAAAAATAACTTAGAATTTAAGCCTCTCGATAGATGTACGCTATAACTGTGATTTAATTTATATAAAAAAATTCATTAAATAGAAATTATCATTATTAATTGTGTATTATGGAACCAAATTAGAAATCGTATCTCAGATCAATTCCTTATCACTGACGCAAATATGAAATTAATTAACCTTTGCTATCGATTCTCACAATTGCTACTAATACAGTAACACTAATCTAATCGATAAGTAATCGCCCATAACTAATAGTCAGTATTGTAACTATTAGACCACGCAAAGTTTAATTTTTCGTTTTGATAACCTGGGGTTTCAAAATTCCGGTCGGCGGTCAGATTTTTTTTTTTTTTTTTTTTTTTTTT
>QKWP01000201.1:213246-257749 GCA_003550325.1 Gigaspora rosea | reverse complement strand
CCGTGCGAAATATTGCGAAAACCTGTAAAAAAGCATGATTATGTGAATATGTATATCGTTTATTTATTTTTTAAAAAATTTTAAAAATTTGCGAAAATTTGCAAAATATTGCGAAACAATGCGAAAATATCAAAATATTACCTCCTGCGTGCATTAGTTTATTGATCTGCATGAGTACGTGACCCCTTTAGGGGGTAATTTGCATTTTTTTTATTTGCAATATATTTTGAAATATTTCGAAATAATAACCGTAATATTACCGTAATATAGCGTAATATATTGTGTAATATGCCGTATCAATCATAAGATTTTTGTAATATTACAGGCCGTAATATCTTACGTAAGATTACGTATATATAATTCGCTAATGCATGTTAGTCAAAATTATATTAGTGCCAACTGGATTACATCTGTTTTCAAAAAGATGTGGAATACGATTTTTCATGTATCCATGTAGGATTTTGAAATTCCAATTAGTAAAAATTAAAGATCTGATTAGATCGGGTTTTCACAGATAAACAGTCAAACAGTTAGCCCTATAAGAAAAGTGGTAGGTTGTGGTACGGGTTGGTGTCGGGAATGCTCGAAATAGCACAGATCTTGTGGCATGTTCAGGAACATTTTACGGAGTAGCTCAGTAAAAATGGCAAAGACATTAAGGCAAAGGATGACATGTAATATCAAATAGCACATTCAGATAACACGTATATGTACGTTACAACGTGTTGGCTTGTGATACGTGTTGTCTCATTTCATGGAGAGCGAAAAATCAGTAAAGGAATTTTTTTAAAAAAAGAGCGATATCTCATGATTTCACTGATGAACAGGGTTGTTAATTTACTGTAATTTTTAAAATTTTGGTAAATTTACTAGACAGTTTGGTAAATTACCGGTAAATTACCCTTAGTTATTTTAAAATAGAGTTTGTATAATATAAATTTATCTAAAAATTATATATACATACTCAACTTTAAGTATATTCTTACAAAATACATTTTTGATTATTACCTAATAAACAAAATTTTTTATTTGGTTTAATTTCTAATAAAATAAAATTATTATTAATTAAGATTAGTATAGCAAATTTTAATTTCAAAGCTGACACATTATTAAGAGTAATGCACATTATTTTATGATTAGTAAAAATTTATCAAACATTTAATATTTATTTACTAAATACATGTTACATAAATGCAAATTAACTTTTTGAGATTTGATTGGTCAAATTTAGACTTAATATTTTTTTAAGAATTTTAATAAATTTAGCAGGTTGTGATATTGCAGGTTAATATTTAAAAAAAAATTAAAATGATTATTAGTTAGGGTTAGGGTCCAAACTATGGTTCATGTCATCTATAGTCATCAAAGAATGTAGATCAGTCTAAAATTTGGGTGTTGATCTTTAATCACATGGAGTAATTTTTATTGGCCAAAATCGTACTAAGCCTCAGGTAACTACTAATGCTAATTCCATAATTGTTCAAGCAAAATTTAATATTAAACTTTATTTTATTGATTAATACAAAGGTCTAAAAAACTACAATATTTAAAGCTAGATGAATTTTGTTAATGATTGTTTTTTTAGTCACTAATGAAAAAAAAGAAGGTTTTCACAAGAAAAAACAATAACTTTTTTATAAAGTTTCGATATTATCTAATTTATCTAACTCCTCATAAATACTGTCTGGAATTCTTCTGTGAGTTTTATATTTTTTTTACTTCATATTCTACTAATTTTTCACTAAGTCCATTTCAACAAAGATCCATATAACGCCAACATTTTCTTGAAAATTTTCTGATAGTTGTAAAAGGCACCAAATCAAGACTTTTAGGCACAGTCCTCTGTAATCCCATCCAAGAATAGTTACAATTTTTGCACGCATGCCTTTTAGCGGCCACCAATATCTTTCAATAAAATTTAACTCACAGTAAAATTTAGAAAAAAGATATATTTATGTCCTGCACTTTTAATCAGCTCTTCAATCGCATTTTTTTGGGCAAGAAAATCAGGTTCAAAAGATAGTACACGGCATGCACAACAAGAAATTCTTAAATCATCTTTGATTTTTTCTTTACATTTTTTACATTCTAGAACTAACCCTTTAGGTGGCCATTTGTTTTGTTCTACTAGCACTTGTCTAATGCCTTTAGGTTTGCCCAAAGCTCCTCATCCAATTTACTGTATATCTTTTCATATAATTCTACGTCGGAATCTTCTTCTGGAAAGACCATCGATTGTAATTGATTATTTTCTCCAAAGTAAGTATCATACATAATTGGTTGTTTTCCACCTGGGCCTAAATTTATTCTGCTTGCAATCAAAGTGTCTTCACTAAATGCACCATGATTAGAACTATTATCGAAAGCAAATATAGCCACACAATCAGGGTATAATGTCTCAAAAATGGGAATTGCCTTGTACTTAATTTGTTCGAGAAGGTGTTTCGTGGTCCAATAACCTTCTTGATTTGCGCCAGGTTTCAAATAACATCATACTTCTTTAGGTAAATTTGGGTAGTTTTCTATATTGGATTGTTGTAAGCGAAGATGTCCATCAACTTCTGTTAGAAATTCACTAACCATAATTGACCTCCCATTTCCTTTTTTTCGTAGTAGCATTTTTCTATCTTTAGTCCATACACCACGTGTACCATCATTGGAATAAAATATACACTTATCATGTATAACAAGAATTCTTTTTTTTTCTCCTTGGAGTAAATTAGGACATATCCTTTCCATAAATTTGCCTTCATATTTCGACATATACTTTTCATGCTCAAATATTTTTTCTAAAAATTTTTTTCTATACTCCAAAACATCATCTCTCTCATGGCTGTCTTAGTATACGCCTTGATGATGTCATCAGAATATATAACCAAGAACTTTAAGCCATCTCTCTGTGGTCTTTAAACTAACTGTTTTTTTTTAGGATCCCAATACTAGAAAATAACTCATTTTCGATAAATTTTTTAAATATGGCAGGTGTAACTTTGAAATTTTGGCTTCTAATCCAAATATAGCATTGAACTTTTAATATCTTTATCGTCAATTATTCTAATTGTTTTTTGGTGTTTTCCATGTCTAGATGCGGAAGCTTATCATTAAGTAACCAATATTCTGTAAGATATCAAATTTTTTGTGCTTTCTATACACCACCATCGATAAAGACCTTTTGTGAAACCTACAAACTAGCTTTAATTTTGCTACGACCATTATTATAACTTAACAAACTAAGGTATTTGAAAATGGCTCTTTTATAATTGTACTCTTTAACAGTTAGCTTATTATTATTTTGTTCTAACTGCTTTTTTAAACAGTGTTGGCAATTGGACTAATTGAACATAATACAATTTTTATTGGACTTTATTGGACATATGCCCAATTCCAATTAGTCATATGTCCAATTCCAACAAAATTTTATTGATCATTGTCCAATGCCAACACTGTTTTTAAATCCTTAGCTTTTTTATTTATTTTATCAGTATATGAGTTAGTTTCACTTTCTGAATTACTCGAGATCTCATCTACATCTAAATCGTTAGGCTCCAATGGTTGTGAAGTTGCAACTTGCAACTCGACATTATTAAAAAACTGGTAATTTTTTTGGTACCAGCTACCACTTTAGTAAAGCTACCATTGGGCCCATACTTATTATAATAAGTCGACTTTGGTGTTTTACCTTTCAAATACAGTCCTCGTTTTATTTTTCTAACTAGCTATTGTTTTTCTACATTAAGTTGAGTTCAGTTTCAATATTCTCAGTATCGTCCCACCCATTATCTTCCTCATCTCCCCACTCTAGATTACTAACATCTTTACTCTTATTTTTATCGTTAATATTTAGCTCATCATCACTATTTAATTGGGAATTACAAAATCTATCTTGAGCATTTCTACGCTGATTTTTAGCTTTTCTTTTTCCTTTGAAGACAGAAGGCATTTTTTATTTTTATAGAATTAATGGATATTTGTATGAAATTAATTTAAAAAAGACTTAACAGATAGTTTATATCATAAGATCTCTTAAGTATTTTTTTTTTGTATTTTTAATAATTATTATATATCGATATGTATTATTAATTTAACAAGCATACTTCTTAGTAAAAATATTTCAGGTATATCTTGTCGTATTCAAGAAAACATTCTATTTTTTCTATCTTATCTAATTTATGTGAATTTTGACATCAAATCTAAAATTTCTTTTTATTTCCCACCTGTTTCATTATTGTGTCGTTATCAACCTTTCCTGTGCTTTGCCTATTTTAGTTATTAATTTGATTTTTTTATTTTATTTCTATGACCCTTAATACTTTACTTTTTAAATTAGTTCTTCTTAATTGTTAAAAAATCAATTTTTTATTATTATAAACCCGATTCTTGAATTTTACTAATAAAAATTCTTTTTTTATTAATCGGGCTTTTTAGAACATTTTAGAAGCACTTGGACTCGTACATATTGATTCTCGTTTTATTCTGGTATTTTAAAAAATTGTATGTCACAAAAAATTGCCAACACTATTTATGAAATATGGAAATTAATAAAGATATTACGGAATATACAACTAATGAAATTTATCTTCACAAAGGATTAAAGCTGTTAAAAAAAAATTTATTTGTTTAATATTAGTCGTATGCCATAAAGGTTCATGTTGGGATAGTTCGATCTAAAGCTATGGAACAATTTTATACATTAAATAATTTAAAAATAATTTAGAGCTTGGAACCAGTTTATTTCTTATGTTGAAACTGATTAAACCAGGTTAAAAATGAAACCAGATCCAATCTCTATTTTGGTTTGACTGTTTCACGTGACCAGAATCAGTTTGGTGATTGGATAAAATAAAACAATTGACGTCCAAAATTTAAAGGTTATTAATAAAAGTATTCAAATTTTAGCCTTTAATATTTTATAAAAATAAAAAACAACCAAAAAAATAATACATAATTCTGTTGGAGAAGTATTAACTTTAGAGAGTTATCATTCATCGCTAGTGCAATGCATCGCCACCCTTTGATCAACCAATCGGGATGCAGAATCAGGTGTAATGTGAAATCGAAGCGAAACAACTATTTTTTAAAAAATCACTTCTAACTTAAAATTCTGACTATGAAACTATAATTTTTTCTAAGCAAAAAAAATTCCTTGTAAAATTTTGGGTTAGAGAAGTCATCTAATTGCTGCCCCTACCAAACCCTAACACTAATCTGGCCGCTATTTGTTTTGTTTTGATTAATGTAAAATCAAAACAAACAAAATGATTGGTCGATCAGGGGTAACGATGCATCGCACTAGCGATAAAAGATAATTGTCTTAAATTTATTATTTTTACAGTTTAAATTTTTAATTTTTTTTAAATAAAAAAACTAGTTACTATTTGAAGTTGTATAAATTTGTTTGATGACTATAGATGACGTGAACCATAGTATTAATATTAGGTTAGAGGGTGTATATATAGGGACTGCCTATTTCCACCATAGAATTTTGCTATTTCCACTATGGTTACACAAAAATTTCTATTTTTAGATTTTAATATTATATTGTATATTATAATTTTAATTATCTTCAATTAACCCAACTTGATATAGGTTACCAAAACAAGACTTGTGTAATATTACATGATATTAGCAATGTATAACCAAAAATTATTTTTGTGAAAACAATGCACTGGGCCTTTGTGTAACATCTGTGCATAAGTTGTGTAACTAGTATATGTACTGTGATTGGTTGTTGCTTTGGCTAGATTTAGAGTTAAAGTGGCCCAGAATTATATTTAACACGCTGGAGGCATTATCATAATAGTGCCCATTAAGCTTAATGCCGGCCGACCCAGGATTAGCTTACTAAAATAAGATTTGTGTAATATTATACAACATTAGCAGCATGTAACCAAAAATTATTTTTGCAAACTGGGTCTTTGTGTAACATAAGTGCATATATTTTTTAGAATTCTAAAAATAGTAAATCTTGTGTAACCATGTGGAAATAGCAATACTCTAAATATATTAACAGAATATAAATTAATATTTATCTAATACAAAAAAATGATTGAATAAATTTTGTTTTTTTTTTTTAATATTAGGGGTGTAGCTCCTGCTCCAAACTTTATTAATACTTAAGCAAATTGACATATGGTGGTGCCTTTTATACATACATATTATATACAAATATTGAGACTAGGACTTCAGGCTGTGAAACCTTTTATCCACGGCTAAAACCCACTAGAGCCTCCCATATTCCCATTTATATAGTTGACCTGAATTTGTATGTTCCTTTTCAACCAACAATCAGCACCCACATGTCCGCCACTTTACTCACATTTCCTAATTCATCACTTCCAATTTGGTGTGTGTTGCCAGGTAGGCGCTTTATGCTTCCAAGTTGTAGTGGTCGTACCCGGATAACTCTTTATCCGAAAGGGTATAACCTTTTATAAAATCTAATAACCGGTTTTATACCCTATTGAAGTAAACGGATAACGGTTATATCCGATTGTACCCTAAGTATAATAACTAGTTAACTGCTAGTTATAAAATATCCGGTTAACGAATAAGATAATGGGCATTGTGTCCTCATCTATTTTTGTAACTTTATATATATACGTCTCATTGATTAATGTTCATCGATGGACTTTTAAAAAAAAAATCGAACCAAAAAAAGAAACCGGGTGATAAAGAAAGGGGTCTTGATAGACAGCAGAGAGCTTATATAAAATTTTAAGTAGAATTAGGAGTAAAGTATAAGTCTGAAGTGTCGATTAAAAGAAGCATTATGAAATAAAAATTTACAGTATGGAACGATTTGATAAAATACGTAGTATTCAATTTTATCTGTTTTAATACTGATAAATTTTAAATCAGTTTTTAATCCGCTTATTAAGTGGAATTTGAATCTCTAATCAACTAAGTAAGTTTAGAATTTCATTGCAATATAAATTGATTTGGAAACCAAAAAAATCTGATTTTCGATCTACAACACAAATTTGTGGAAAACGAAGCGAAGATAAATTAGTATATTTAATTTAGAGGCATTTTTGATTAATGTATTGTATTAACTACGCTTATATTTTATCAGGTTTTATGTGAATCTTTACAATTCTAATACATAATTAAACCTTGTGGCTGTAAATTTCTGTATGAAAGTTATACTTTACTTCTTTTGGCAATTCATTTAATATAAGAAAGATATAGTTTATTGAGATAAAAAATTATTCGGCGGGTTTATCAATTTCTTAGAAAATGGTCTATCCCGTTTGGTTGGTATTATGAAAATATGTAATAATATGTTTATGTGTAAATACGTAATAAAAAATAGAAGATCTTACTGAATACAATGGCCCATTCTATCGAACTTGTTAAGGACTTCTTTTGCCAGTCTACAGAATTATGTAAATTTATAAATTTACATTCCTGGTTTTGTGTGACAGCATCGCGTAGCTACCTTATTTGATTTTACCCTATATTATCCTATATTATCTTATAAGTTAACCGGATAACTTATTTGTATAACCCGTTTATTAATTTTATAATTCGGTCATTTGGGTAACCTAGCGGTTAACTGGTTATTATACCCTAGGGTACGACCTCTACCAAGTTGGTGTACCCGAAATCTGGTTACCCAGAAAATCTCTTACTAGTGTACTTCTCGGCGGTTCGTATCTCAAGCCATGTAGCTGCCTCTACCACATTGGGTAAGTATCTCAAGCCTGCATGCTGCCGCAACCAGCCAGTTTTCTGCGACTTGAGGACCAGGATTTAGCATTCTGAATTTGGAAATGTGCGAACGACTGTACTTCCCACTATGGTGGCAAGGACCTGGGCTTTCACAAATGCTTTCAGTGCCGAATATAGTTGGATGCCATCATAAGGCTAGGGAGAACCCGATCATCACTGCATGCACTTATACTAGCATATACCCGTATTGGTGGACCCAAATCCTCTTAGCGTCCGAAGACTCCCATATGGGTACGCCCAGAGCTCTGTTGGGTCTTGACACGTACACGTTGAATGAATTTTGTAAAGAAATATAAAATCAATTTATATTTGAATTTAGAAATCGCAATCAAATTTGCCTGCAAAACTATTTAAAGAATAAAATGATCTTTAACTTTAATCTCTAAATAACTTTTACTCTAAATTTAATTAATAATTAAAGGATTTTAAAAAATAGTGTACCACCAGATCACGTGATTGATGGAGGCACGATTTTTCAGTGCACTCCGTTTCACAAGATCAATGTGATCAACATGTGACAGTAATATTATATATTTTTCATTTAATTTATTAAGAATTTTATTTATACAAAATTCTATTTTATTTAAAAGAATTATAATTTTAACTATTCTATTAGCTATAGCAAATATAGATTCAGTACAGTTTGTATTGCTTCGCTTATGCTTAGCAACATCCTGGAATTGCTTTGCTCTATTTCCTTAAATATATATTCAATCTATTTCTAATTCTAAATATACAAACCCTAACTCTAACCCTAACCAAATTACTAAAACATAAATGTTAACTATGTGCAGAGATACCTACAATGTTCAAATCACAAAAGCAAAATGAAAGTTTACATGAAAGAAGAGATCAATAGATCAATAGTGCGAATAATATAAAAAGCAGAAAACAAGAAAAGAACTCAAATATGCACCTGAGACAAAAGTCCAAAATCCAATATCACTACTAGTGACAAAAGAAAATACACTGAATGGTTGACTCCAACGATGAAAGGAACACAATAGACACAATAGCAACAAAAAGACATACTACCCAAGACCAGAAAATGAAGCTAAAACAAAAATTACTAGAAAAAGAAATAGAAATGGACATTAGTTGAGCATGTTTTCAGACCAGGAACAAAAATAGCAATACCTACTCAAGGCTAATATATGAAGTGGAAAGTAAAATTACTTAGAAAAAAAAATAGAACAATAGTTGAATATGTTTCAAAACCAGGAAACAAAAGAAAAAAGTACAATAAATACCTATCCAGGACCAGTACATGAAATGGACAAGCTAAAAAAGAAGGCAAAAAACTACACCCAAAATGGCATATTAGAAATAACCACCAATAACAAAAGAAAATACACCGACTGGTTGACTCTATAATAAAAGAAATACAATAAATGATAAAAATACATACAACCAAGACCAGTAAAAGAAGTTGAAAAGAAAAATTACTAGAAAAAGAAATAGGTCGTTAGTTGAATGTGTTTCAAGACCAGGAACAAAAACAATATAAATAAAGTGGAAAAGTGAAAAATCACTGAAAAAAAGAAATAGGTCATGTTGAACGCATTTTCAAGCCAGAAAACAAAGGCAACAAGCACAATAAATACCTACCAAAGACCAGTACACAAAGTAGATAAGCAAAAAAAAAGGCATTACAAAACTACTAAAACCCGTTACCTGGAATGGTGGCATTAGAAATAGAACAATAGCAATACAACAATACTGGAAACAACGCTACTGATAACTACGACACTAGTAATAACAACGGCGGTAGCAACAATGTCAAAATTCTATTACCAAAAAGTATTAGTAGACGCGTTTATTAATAATGATAAAAAAAAACTGAAAATCGGATTATTGATAATCATTAGTTTATATCTCTGTAATTAGGAGGAGCACTATGGTGCACAGTGTACCAAAATATAAATTTCATAATTAAAAATATATAAATGTATTTGGCTTTAGCTATCACCAATTTGAAAATGTATTTCTAATTTGAAAAAAGTAAATAATGCTAATCTTTTAGAGAAGGCAAGTTAGAATTTTTACTTTTTGATAAAAATTTTGAAAAATCCCAATAAAAGAAGAAATACCAAATAGTAAAAAAACTATAGAAATTGTGCTATATAGAATATTATATCTAACCAAGTATCTATTTTTACTTTTATATCTATAGAACTTGATAAAGCTTTAGATTTCTCTACTGTATTCTTGCTTAATATTACCAAAGCCTGCCAAGATGCCTTACTTCAAAGCCTAAAATTATTTTTTCAATAATATTTTAGAACTGCAAGATATCTAGTAAATAGTTTTTGTACCCAATAGCTACTTGGTAAAGTTTTATTATATTAAAATATAATAATTATAGCATTTTAATAATTTAACTTTTTTGAAGAATTTGGATGAGAGATTTTCATAAAGAGTTTTTAATAAAAAAAAGTATTAAATAAATATACTTTAATAAATAAATTATTATTGTTTTATTAAAAATTAGCCAAAAATAAAATAGCAACCTGTCGCTATACGACCCTATATGATCAGCCAATCATATTTAAAATTGGTGATCATGTCTCCAGGGGTACCAGATTCCGATCTGATCTAAATCTATAGGTAAATCTAGATTTTTTTATTTTTTTTTTTGTTTTCTTGTATTTTCTCTTTTTAATATTTTTTTTCTTCGCTTTGCTTACGTGTCAGGCTTTGGATTTTCTTTAGGCTGCTTTAGATAAGTATTGAACTATTTTTTTTTCTTTTTTGTTTGCCGTCACTAACTTCTCTCTCTTTTTTTTAGGTCTTTACTTTTGAAATCAGCTTTGTATGTTGACTACTTTGGTTCTGAGGATGGAAAAGCTTGGGCTGAGTGCGAATAGGACTGGGGCTGGGCTAGTCTTTGATAAGTACTGCCATTTTTTTTTACTGGTTGGTTTTTTTTCGCTGGTACTAATTTTCTCTCCCTTTAGGTATTTCTTTGTTCGAAACCGAGGAGCTAAGATGCGAAATGGAACCAGAACAGTTTTCTTTTTTTGGGTGCTTCTTCATTTGGGCTTTCTTTATAAGTATTAGCCAATTTATTTTTTTTCTTCTTTTTTGTTACCAACACTAACTTTTTTCTTTTTTTTTTAGATCTTTCTTTATATTTGAAATCGGCTTTGTTGAGAACAGAAAAGTGTTAGTAGTTTTAGATAAGTACCAGCCTTTTTTTTTTTTTTACTGGTTGGTTTTCACTAATTTTAATCTCTCCCTCTTGATATTTCTTCGTTTGAAACCAGGAGCTGATATGCGAAATGGAACCGGGCCAGTTTTTCTTTTTTTGAGTGCTTCTTTGTTTGGATTTTCTTTAGCCTGCTTTTGATAAGTATTAGCCAATTTTTTTTCTTCTTTTTTGTTACCATCACTAACTTTTCTCTTTTTTTTTTTAGGTCTTTACATTTGAAATCAGCTTTGTTAAAAACGGAAAGCGTTAGCAGTAGTAGGCTATACGTTAAAGGTCGTACCCTAGGGCATAATAACCGGTTAACTGCTAGGTTACCTGGATGACCGGATTATAAAATTAATAAACGGGTTATACAAATAAGTTATCTGGTTAACTTATAAGATAATATAGGATAATATAGGGTAAAATCAAATAAGGTAGCTACGTGATGCTGTCACACAAAACCAGGAATGTAAATTTATAAATTTATATAATTCTGTAGACTGGCAAAAGAAGTCCTTAACGAGTTCAATAGAATGGGCCATTGTATTCAGTAAGATCTTCTATTTTTTATTACGTATTTACACATAAACATATTATTATGTATTTTCATAATACCAACCAAATGGGATAGACCATTTTCTAAGAAATTGATAAACCCGCCGAATAATTTTTTATCTCAATAAACTATATCTTTCTTATATTAAATGAATTGCCAAAAGAAGTAAAGTATAACTTTCATACAGAAATTTATAGCCACAAGGTTTAATTATGTATTAGAATTGTAAAGATTCACATAAAACCTGATAAAATATAAGCGTAGTTAATACAATACATTAATCAAAAATGCCTCTAAATCAAATATACTAATTTATCTTCGCTTCGTTTTCCACAAATTTGTGTTGTAGATCAAAAATCAGATTTTTTTGGTTTCCAAATCAACTTATATTGCAATGAAATTCTAAACTTACTTAGTTGATTAGAGATTCAAATTCCATTTAATAAGCGGATTAAAAATTGATTTAAAATTTATCAGTATTAAAACAGATAAAATTGAATACTATGTATTTTATCAAATCGTTTTATACTGTAAATTTTTATTTCATAATGCTTCTTTTAATCGACACTTCAGACTTATACTTTACCCCTAATTCTACTTAAAATTTTATATAAGCTCTCTGCTGTCTATCAAGACCCCTTTCTTTATCACCTGGTTTCTTTCTTTGGTTCAATTTTTTTTTTAAAAGTCCATCAACGAACATTAATCAATGAGACGTATATATATAAAGTTACAAAAATAGATGAGGATACAATGCCCATTATCTTATTAGTTAACCAGATATTTTATAACTAGCAGTTAACCAGATATTTTATAACTAGCAGTTAACTGGTTATTATACTTAGGGTACAATCGGATATAACCGTTATCCGTTTACTTCAATAGGGTATAAAACCAGTTATTAGATTTTATAAAAGGTTATACCCTTTCGGGTAAAGAGTTATCCGGGTATGACCACTACTATACGTGGGATGTTTCATGAGTTTTTGTTTTGGTGCTTCTGCTTCGGTGCTTTCTTGTGTCTATACTTCAGTGCTTTCTTGCGTCTGTGTTTCGGCGCTTTCTTGCATCTGTGCTTCAGTGCTTTTTTGCGTGCTTCAGTGCTTGCTTCTTTGCTTTGGTGCTTTCTTGCGTCTTAATGTTGGCGTGCGTCTTAACGTTGGTGGTTTTGCTTTTTTTTTATTAGACTTCCAGAGTTTTCGTTTTATCTTTGTGAAAAATTGCATTAGGACGATTAAAGAAGCTGTTCAGGTTTTGAAGATTGTTGCTCATGGCGATTTTGTTGTTATTGGGGGCTCTGTCATAGGTGTGTAGGCTGTTTAGTCAATCATTGTGGTACAATTGTTAGAAGTATTTTTTGATTGGCTTTTTTTTTTTTATAAATAAAGTGCATAGAGCTTATTATATTATAATGCAGTAATACCATACCGATTTAATAAAAATAAATTAAAATGATGCATTTTTGATTTTTTTTTAAAAAAAATAATAAATTTCAGGGTTCCCCGGTGATAAATTTGCTCTTTTTTTTTGTCATTCATTTTGTTACGTGTATTTTTGTGGTGATCGACTGATCGAAATTGGTCCTGTGAGTCATGTGTTCACCAATTTGCTCTTCGCAAATAGGGTTCCTCAAATTCAAATCAAATCAAATATTGGATCAATTTGAATTTGATCAAATCAAATTGACCCTAATTTGAATTTGATTTGATTCAAATATTTGGATTTGAATTTGATTTGAATTTGAATTTTTAACAGTAATTTTCAAATCAAATCAAATATTTGTCAAATTAAATCAAATTTGACCAGATTTGAATTTGATCAAATCAAATATAGTTAAATTTGAATTTGAATTTGATCAAATATTTGATTCAAATATTTGAAGATCAAATCAAATTGCGGAACCCTATTCGCAAATTAGTGGTCATGCAACTCATGTGATCGATTTTGATTGGTCGATCATGGGGTCGCTATGGTGATGGGTCGCCATAAAATAATATCTTAAAAATAATTATAAAATTATAATTTATTTTTAAGTAAATTTATTTATTATATTATACAATGTGCTTTATATATTACTCTTTTAATCAAATTTCAAACCCAGATATAATATTATATAATCAAAAAATTTAAAACAAATGTTTATTTTGTCAAAATTTATCCAAAGTAGATAGAGGTATTATAGCAAGGAGGGTATTATGGCAAATCAGAATATCTTATGTTTTTATGACCAGAATAGGATGAAACTTATACCATTTAATTTCTCTTATTGAAAAAACTAAATAATATAAATTTTATCTAATTTTGATTACAAGAACACAAGATATTTTGACTTGTCAAAAATATCTCTATTTATAATATTAAACACAAAAAGGTATTATAATAAATTGACAAATTAAGAATATCTTGTATTCTTATAATCAGAATCAGATAAAATTTATACTATTTGATTCCTTTCATTGAAAAAAATCGAATAATATAAATTTTATTTAATTCTAATTATATAAATACAAGATATCCTTGATTTACCATAATACCCCTACAGTTAAATTTTTTTATTTTTTTATAAAATAATCAAATTAAAATATTTTATATTCTAGTAATTGGAACAAAATAATTTTGGTATTATTTGACTTAGCTTAATGAAGCAAATCAGATGATGCCAAATTGTTTAGCTTTGATTATAGTATTATGTGATATGATAAAAATATATTAACTTCACTATAATATCTCTATCTATCTTATAATTTAAAATTAAGAATATAAATCTACTCTTTGGTTTTTAACAAAAAAAATTTCTTGCAAAATTTTATTATAAAACTCTTTAATTACTCTTGCACACAATCTTTAACCCAACCTAACCCAAACTTATACATGGTGATAAAATTATTTTGGGTTTTGAAATCTAAAATTTTTTGATACTTTTTTTAAATAGACAAAATTATAAAGAATATAAATATATAAATTTTATTTGTTTTTCTTTATAAAAAATTTTAATTTATTTTTGGAAACCCAAAATAGATATTTTTCAAAAATCAATTTTAGTAGCTATATACATATATATACTTTAATTAATGAAAATATATTATTTTAATTATTTTGGTTTTACATTATATATGATTTTATAAACTATAGTAGGTATAACAATATTGCATATACAATATATCCCTTTATTTTTATTGTTATTTTTTTTGTTAAAAAATTTTTAAATTATAAATATAACAAACTCTTTCTAAGTGCATGTTCTCAAAGTGCATTATCTCTCTATATGCATAAAAATGGCCTGGTCCCAATCTAAGACTTATAAATAAGTGCATGTTCTATATTCTCTAAATGCAAAATATTTATTAATTATATATATATAAGAGATAATTTATATATTGTATATGCTATATTGTCAGATTATAAAATCAGATATAATATAAAACCAAAGCAATTAAAATAACACACGTTTTTTATTAGTTAGAGTAGAGTGGAGTAAAGATTGTATTTATAAGCTAAAGAAAGATTTTATAGTAAAATTTTGCAAAGAATATTTTTTGTTAAGTAGTTTCAAATATTAAATTTTAAATTATAGATGATTTTTGACAAAATAAATATTATTTTGAATTTTTTGATTATATAACATTATATCTAATCTTGAAATTTGATTGAAAGAGCAGCGTATAATATGCATCACATAATGCAATAAATAAATTTACTTTATATTGTTAACCTGTAAAATATCACAAAAACGGGCATAACGTTTGAACCAGTGATCCGAATTCGATGAAACAACCACCATTCGACTCAGCGCGATGAGACGGTTCGAATAAGCTATAATACGTCCCTGTACGACCCCTGGTTGCCAAGATAGGAGTTGTCAAACATTTACTCCTATACTTATTAATTGATCAGCAATCTGATTGGCTAGGCGATTGCTGCGGACAAAAATCGTAGATCTGACATATCTAAAAGAAGTCATATTTATAGCATATATTCTAGATATTTTATTTATTACATATATATTATTTATTACATATATTATATTTATACTAGTTATACTATATATTTTATTAATAATAGTTATAGTATATATTACACATGTAAAAGATATTGACTGTTACATTTGTAAAATTTCAAAAAGTATAAAAGCGGCCGATGTGGACCTCAAGTTCAACATCGAGTCTTCATACTCTTTCAATAATAAAAACAACTATTAACTACACAAATCAAACAGTTATTAGTATCCTCATATACTTTTAATTGTAGCCTCTTTCGTAATTGCAAATTGCCTTAAATCTTCTTTGTTAAGTTTTCTTAAAAACGCCATACTGACTTAGATATACCACAGTAACAAAGTTTGAAGTTACACAAAGTGTTCACTGTCTAAGATCACTCTAGTTACCTAATATCTTTGAAGAAGTGGATATAGGATAACAATATAAAAATATTTTCTCTAAATACATTTTTAATATATTAATTAATCTATTTTAGAATATTTTTTAGCTTACTAAAATAATCAAAATTTTATTATTTTTATGGGCGTTATTTAATGGAAACCCATCGCCATGGTGATCCCGTGATCGACCAATCAAAATCGATCACGTGAGTCACGTGCTGACCGATTTGCAAAGAGCAAATCGAAGAATACGTGATTCATGAGACCGATTTTGATCGATCGATCACCCAAAAATACACAAGTTAACTAGTTATTAAAAAAAAAAAAAAAGAAAGAGCGAATTTATCACTATCGGAAACAACCCAAAATTTTTTTATTTTTTTTTAAAAAAAAACCAACTACACGAATATACGAATATTACATTTGGTGCCAACTTCGCACTTTATTTATATAAAAAAAAAACTAAACTAAAAAAATACTTTGCCCACCCCACGCACCCATAACAGAGCCCACTCATAACAGAGCCAACTCGACCGATTTCCTGCAGAGACAAAACGAAGATGACAGAAGCACACGAGACTCCAAAAACAACAACTCCAAAAATGATAACTCCAAAAACGACGACTCCAAAAACAACGACTCCAAGAACAACGATTCCAAAAACAACGACTCCAAAAAAAGAAGCATCTAAAAAAAGAGAAAAGTTAGTACCTATAACAAAAAAATAAACTAGTAAAAAAAAACCACTTAACTGACAAAGATCTTGACTTCCACTATTATGATGATTCCAAACAAAAAGAAACACCTAAAAAAGGGAGAAGTTAATACCCGTAAACAAAAAAAAAAACAAACTAGTAAAAAAAAAATACTTAAAACTGCGATTCCAAGAACAACGATACCAAAATGACAACACCAAGAATGACGACTCCAAGAACTACGACTCTAAGAACTACGACTCCAAGAACGACGACTCCAAGAACGACGACTTCAAGAACAACGACTCCAAGAACAACGATTCCAAAAACGACGACTCCAAGAACGACGACTCCAAAAACGATGATGACAATGACTCCAAGAAAAGAAGCAACTAAAAAAAAGAAAGTTAGTACCTGTAGTAAAAAAAAAAACAAAAAAAAAGAAGAAAAAAATTTTACTTATCTAAAGAAAAGAAAATCCAAAGAAGCATTAAATCACGAATGAAAAAAGAAAAACAAAATAAAAAAAATCTAGATTTACCTATAGATCGATCTAAATTCAGATCGAATCTAGTACTCTGGAAATATATGATCACCATCTTAAATATGATTGACTGATCATATGGGGTTGCCATGGCGATGGGTCGCTATCTATAATTTTCCAAAGTTTTATATTTAAATATATTACTTTTATATAACCAAAACCAGATAATATAACAAAGATATTTATCCAAATTAAGTATTTAATTTATTGTTTTATTACATACAAAATTATTCTAAACTATTACTTTTATATTCTTCATTGAAGTTTATAAGAACCAATACAAATAATTAATATAGTTTAGTATTGTATTTATTTATAGTTAATAGCAATGATAATATTATAAAATTATCTTTTCTTTAAATGTATTTACAATTAGAAAGCAATATTACATAATTTTTATTCAATCTAACTTGATATAAATCATGTGATCATATTTAATTTAAAAAATTTTGTTTTATACCATTTTTCGCCAAAAATTCTGATATATTTATATATATTTATATATGAACTTTTTTGGGTTCTGGTTACTAGGGTTCCTTAAATTCAAATCAAATATTGGATCAATTTAAATTTAATCAAATCAATTGACCCTGATTTGAATTTGATTTGATTCAAATATTTGAATTTGATTTTGATTTGAATTTGAATTTTTAATAGTAATTTTCAAACCAAATCAAATATTTGTCAAATCAAATCAAATTTGGCCATATTTGAATTTGATCAAATCAAATATAGTCAAATTTGAATTTGAATTTGATCAAATATTTGATTCAAATATTTGAAGATCAAATCAAATTGCAGAACCCTACTGGTTACTACATACAAATAAACAATGAATGATGTATTATAGAATTTGGAGAGCATATAAAGAAATTTCTTAATATAGACATTGTTCTTTTTTTATATACATATAATACTATAATAGTTTGTGCCTATATAGTGTTATATAATTTTATGGTCTAGTTTAGAAGAACCCTGAAATATACATAGAAAAATCAGGTATTAGTTTGCTTATTTTGTGTATTTTTATACAAATCTTTTTTATTTATAGTAATTGTTTGCTTATTTTTGAAGTTTTTTCCACAAATCTTCCTATATTTAGTAATTTTATAATTAACCTGACCTATCTATATATATTTCAGGGTCCTAGTTTAGGCTTAATAGTACCTTCATATTCTGTTTTTTCTTTGCTTTTTTTTTGTTTTTGTTTTTTTTCTTTTTGGTATATTTTGGTTTTCTTTGTTTCATTTTTGGTTTTTCATTTAAGTAGTATTGCTTTGCCCCTCTTTAATATTTTTTCTTTTTTTATTCTTCAATATAAGAAATCAAAAAAGAAGTTTTAGAAGTAATAAATTTTGAAAAGGTAGCTAAGTACCTTGTTATATCTGGAGTTATATATATAATCAATTGTATACATTAAGAGAATTTTTTGGGTTTAAATCTGTGCAAATTTCTAAAAAAACAATAATTAAAAATTTGCAAAGAACTGCAACCCTACAACTATACTTAAAGAAATTTTTTTTGTAAATTCTGTGAAATTTTTAAAAATGCATAAATTTGTACAGACCAGGAATGTAGTAGCCAAAAGCAAATAAAAATAAATTACTATATACTCATTTAAATATTAAATAATAGCTAAATTTTCATATATTAAAAGAATATATTTAAATATTTATACTATATTTTAACAATATAATTTATAAAAGGTGTGGCAACTTGTTACACCCAAGTAGCAGGTCTAGGGTTCAAATCCCACTGGTGACATTTTGAAAAAATAGATCTGTGTTTTGGTAACTGCTTCTTATCAATCAGTTGGGTATATTACCTATAGCCTTGGTATACTATTTTGAATAGGAGCTTTCGGGCATTGTATATCATTACACAGACAAATCCAAGGAACTGAAGAAACAAAAACCTATTTGGCAAGCCATGAGTAAGAAGGTAGCAAAGATCTTTGATGGTGCTACTACTGAAGTATCGAAAACTGGGGCCAAAGAACTGAACAACTGTGATCTAAGGAACAAGGTCCACCAACCTGGCTGCCAGAATCATACCAAGAAAAAGAACCTATACTAGACTGCTCTACCAAGTGTCTTGTAAAAATAAATTAGTTTTAAGGAAATATTCATCGATAGCATCCAGAACTGATCTTGACTGACTTATGTAATGAAGGATCTGTACTGGTAATACAAGTAGGATTGGCAGGGGAAACTTGGACTAGAGGGTTTAAATAGGCAATACCCTAGTTGGGTTGCAGGTATGGCAGCTAGTATAGAACCTTTAGATGGACTACTTAAATTAGATAACCAAAAGTTGTACATGTAGCTAGTTGTATTCTCATCCTTGCAACAAATGTTGGGTTGTCCAAAGAGGCCCCGTTGATCCACAGACTTGAATAAAAGACTTATCACCCAATTTGGGAACTTTGATATAAAAAAAAAACAATATAAGTTATAATTATTTTATTACAAATATATAATATAATAATAATAATATAAAAAAATTAAGGGTATAGTGATTTAGGGAAGTTGGTAAGTTGTCACCTCCAAGTGGCAAGTCTAGAGTTCAAATTCCACTACCGATGTTTTGAAAAAATAGACCTGTGTTCTGATAACTGTTTCTCATTGATTGGTTGGGTATAACATCTATAATCTTGGTATACAACCTTGAATGGAACTTTTAGGCATAGTTTTATATCATTATACAGACTAATCCAAGGAACTGGAGAAACAAAAGCCTATTTGGCAAGTCCTGAGTAAGGAGGTAACAAAGATCTTTAATAGTACTACCAGAACTGAAGTATCAGAAACTAGAGCCAGAAAACTTAATAACAAGCCCTTTAGAGGAGAGGGTCCACCAACCAGGCTGTCAGAGTTATAATGGAAGAAAAGGACCTATGTTATTGAAGAACATACCTGGGAAAGAAAAACCATAAGACACCTAATGCTAAATAAATTAACCCTTTTGTACTAACTAAATTAAAAATATGGAAAGTACTAGAAAAGGACCAGTAGAAAAGTAATAGTAAGTACTGAGTTGTAGCGAACCTTACAAGGTCAGAAGTAGGTAATAGTAGTAGTTGCAGAGTATTTTCCTGATCGCAAATGTTGGTTTTAGTAAATGCAAAAGTTACCAAAATATAGGTAATACCTGTATAGGATAGAGAATGCTCTACCAAGTATCCTGTGAAGATAAATTAGTCCTAAGAGGATATTCATCAACAGCATCTAGAACTGATCTCAACTAACTTATATAACAGAGGGCTGTACTAGTGATACATATAGAATTGGCAGAAAGAACTAGAACCAAAGGGTTTAAATAGGCAATTTTCTAGTTGGATTACAGGTATGACAGCTAGTATAGAATCTTTGGGTGGACTACTTAAATTAGACAACCAAAAGTGGTATGTGTGGCTAGTTGTATCCTTATCCTTATCTATATAACAAATATTGAAGTGCCCAAAAAGGCCCTCTTGATCCACAAACTTGAATAAAAGACTTATTATCCAATTTGTGGACTTTGATATAAAAAAAAAATAAAAATTAAAAAAAAATTAAAAAATATAACTAAATAAAAAAGCAAATAAAAATAAATAACTAAATGCTCATCTAAATATTAAATACTAGTTAAATTTTTATACATTAAAAGAATACATTCAAATATTTATACAGTATATATTTTAACAATGAAATTAATACTTTTCTGTATAGAGCACATCTATATTTTTTTTACAATAGCAGAAATCTGGTTGGTTGTCTTGTTTAACCTGGGTTTCTGAATTTTTATTAAGGTACTATTGTTTCAACTTCAATGCTCCAACAAAATATAAATCTACAAAAAAATTATTAGTAAAAATAAAAAATAATTGAAAAACAAAAAAAAAACAACAAAAAAATACTGGTATTTATTTTTTTGTACCAGCTCTGGGTCTTGAATTTCCATTTCTAGTGCTATTTCAATACCTCAATGAAATACAAATCTACAAGAAAAAAATTGTTAGTAAAAATGAAAGAAATAACTAAAAAACAAAAAGAACAATAAAAAAAATAGTACTTATCTTTTAATACTAGTTCTGTTCTCAAATCTCCACAAAATCTCTATTCTTAGCACTATTTTAACACTCTAATGATACAGGAATCTGCATGAAAAAAATTGCTAGTAAAAATAAAAAAATAACTGATGAACAAAAAAAAAGACCTAGTACTTATATTTTTGTACAAGTTCTAGTTCTTAAATCTCCATTCCTAACACTATTACAATACTTTAATGAAATACAAATCTATAAAAAAAAATTGTTAGTAAAACAAAAAACAAATAAAAACATAAAAAAGAACTAGTATTTATCTTCTTGTACCAGTTCTAGTTCTCGAATCTCATTCCCAGTACAATTCAATTTTATATGCTTCTATCCAACATTTTAATAAAGCCAAACAATAAAAAAGATATTAGTAAAAGTTTAAGAAAAATTCAAAGTAAAAATAAAAATATAAAAACATACTTATCTAGATCTACTATACAATAAAATTTAAAAAAAATCAAACAAAATAAAAACAAAATCAAAGCAATAAATAAAAAAAAATTAAATAAAAATTAAAAAAAAACAAAATAAAAAAAAATAAAAAAATTAAAATAAAAAAAGTAAAACCAAAACAAAAAAAAAATATAGTAAATAATAATTAAAAAAAAAATTATAAAAAAAATTTAAAAATTTAATGATTTAAAATGGATTCTTTCCAACGATCACATGAACCAAATTTTCGACAGAAGAAAAACGAACTTTTTTTTGTTAAAGCATTGCAGGTACTCAATAGTACTGTAGGCTAACACAAATATATGGTTCTTGGAAAGGTCAACTAGCGCCTTAATGGACTCCTCCTTATATTTGGCATGCAAGCCAAGAGCATCGATATACAAGATAACTAGCAGGTAGTGCCCTTGTAGAGTACATGAAATTTTGGTGGAAACCAAAGCTTAGTGACTTCGTCAATGAAGTATCTTATAGTAAAACAATGGGTACAACAACAAAAATGAGTTTTATCTTCCTATACTCTCCTTTAAATTTTCTCTAAGTGCCATCTTTGCTTGTTTGGATTTTTCAAAATTTTTGCTAAAAAATGGGCACCCTAGCTTACCCTCTCCAAAGAATCGGCAGTGTTTACTTTTTTCAAATTGGAAATACATTTTCAAATTGGAACCGGTACTGCCACAAGTGAGTTCGGTAACAAATAAACAATGAATGTCAGGTCTCAGACCTCAGAGAGCACATGAAGAAATTTCTTTTCATTTTAAACGTAGTTTCTTATATATATATATAATGCTTTGATAAGTTTCTCTTATATAGTATTATATAATTTTTAATGTTGTTAGTGTTTTAGACATAGTAACACCTTTATATTCTTTTTTTTAATTTCTTTATCTTTGGTTTTTCTTTTGTCTTTTTTCTTTTTCTTGTTTTGTGTTTCTTTTGGTTTTGTCTGTCAGTTTTGATTAGTTGTTTTTGCCCTCTTTAAGAATTTCTTCTTTCTTTTTTTTTATCATATAAGAAGCTCAAGAATGAAGTTTTTTGAAGGAATAGAATATAAAAAAGTACTGAGTACCGTATTATATTTAAGAGATATATCCATAACATAGAGCATGGCCACTCTCATTTGACAAACACCAGTATGACAATTCTTCTTGGTACCTTTATAGTAGCCGAGTTGTGGCCTATTATATAAATTAAAATTAGATTGTGTTCTTGTTTCGTATATTTTCATATACGGCAGTTTTATCCAATAATATAGAGCAAGTTTGTCAAAGGAAAAAAATTTAAAATAGATTGTTAAGATTCTTAACAATCTATTTTCAGATTAAGATTCTTAATAATCTAAAATAGATTGTTAAGAATTTTAATGATCTATTATAGATTAATAAAATAAAAAATCTAAAAAATTTAAATAATGATCTAAAATTAATAATAATAATAATAATAATAATAATAAAGTAAATATAGGCTGGTGCAAAAATATAAATACACCAATACAGTGATGATAAAAAATTTTTTTTTACCAAGTTAATACAAGTATTAAAATTTTAATTTATTATTTTGGTTTTAAATTTATTTTAATATAATTTTTATTAAAATTTTAAATTGAAAAAAAATTTTACTAGAGAATGATTTTCTCGATTTCAAGATATTTGTTATCATTTTCAACAAAAGCAATGTATTCATTCATATTTCTTATATTTCTTTGCCCTGGTGAGCGATTTTCTTCAAAGATTCATGATAGTTTTTAGAGCTAACCTTTTTAGTAAATGCTTTGAATAATTTGTTTCAAATAGAAAGCACTAAAACACCATCTCAAATAACAGCCATGAAAAGTTACATTTTCTGCTGACTTATGCAATATATTCAAACGTTTACCATGCCTGTAAGGGAGCATCCAGAAATAACATTATACAAGAAGAGGGAGAGGGTCTGACAAAATATAACGGGTTTTCTCTTAAGTAGAGGGTGTCAAAAAAATATAAAGCAATTTTTTTAGAAAACATCATCTAAAAACTGATCCAGTGGTCCAAATTTAATGATTTTGGTACCATTCGATTTGTCTCGGTGAGAGGAGTCGAATGGTACCAATTTTATTTTATTTTGATTACTGGATCAATAGTTATTGGCCAAATACTATTGGTCATATCTTTTCTTATAAAATTACTATATAACTAATAGCTTTTTGTGAATAGCTTTCGATCTAGCATTCCAAATAACATGATTTTGGTATCATTGGATTCATCTCACTAAGACAAATCGAATAGTACCTAAATCATCCAAATTAGATCACTATATCAGAAAATATTCAAGTTTTTGTAAAATTTTATATATAAACATACAGATTTGAAAAATTTTTTATATAGTTGAGGGGGTAAAGCACTACTATGAAGCATCCATAAATAACGTTATGTACCCCCTTATACTATATAAAAAAATTTTTCAAAATCCATATGTTTATATATAAAATTTTACAAAAACTTGAATATATTGTGACACAGTAATCCGATTTGGATAATTTAGGTACCATTCGATTCGTCTTAGTGAGACGAATCCAATGATACCAAAATTATTTCATTTGGATTACTGGATCAATAGTTATTCACAAAAAACTATTAATTTTATAGTCATTTTATAAGAAAACATAATAACCAATAGTATTTGGCCAATAACTTTTGATCCAGTAATCCAAATGAAATAAAATTGGTACCATTCGACTCCTCTCACCGAAACAAATCGAATGGTACCAAAATCATTAAATTTGGACTACTAGATCAGTTTTTAGACGATTTTTTCTAAAAAAATTGCGTTATATTTTTTTGACCCGCTACTTAAGAACAGACCCTCCCCCTTCTTGTATAACGTTATTTCTGGATGCCCCCTATGTGGAGGTACATAACGTTATTTATGGATACCCTCTAATAATATTCTAAAACATATAAAATTTGAAGTAACTACCATTTTGAAAACTTATGACCTTCTTCTTCAAGTTTCTGCTATAGGACAGGTATAGAAAAGGGAGTTTGCAAACATAACCAAATTGCATATAACCTCAGCAATATTTGGATTAAGTTTTTTTTCGGGCAGCCAGATAATTTGGGTGCTATTAATTGTTTATTTTCACTCTTATATTACCTGCGCAACTATAGTTTTACTAATTTCTAGAACCATGATAACAAGCTTGCATAGTTACACATGTTCTTGTTGCTTCTGGCCTTGCCGGTACTCCAAAAAGTATTGGCGGGTGCTAAAAATCATCCTTTTTTTATTAAGAGTTATTGGGCTTTGGTCTCTTTTCAAATCATCCATTTTGATCAAAAAAAATTAACCTTAAATTAAGATTATCGACTTTTTGTAATTTTTAGTCGCACATAAATTAATTGTTAATTTTTCCATTAGTGAAGAATTTTAGGTAACGATTTTTTTATATCTACATTTTTGCACTGGCCTATATGAAAATAAATAAAAAGCATTAAAGTTAGAAAATAAAAAAAAATGATATAAAAAAAATTTAATAAAATAAAAAAAAATTTACAATTTGGGCACCCCGATCACGGGGTATATAAATAAGTGATGATCATCTGATTTTTTTTCATATTTTTTTTTTGCTTTCTTTCTTATACAATATCATTTAACCAACCCATTTTTTTTTTCAGGCACAGTCGACGCATCACAATATCTGAATAATTTCTGCCGTAGATTTCTTTGTGTTTGGAGACATTAATCGCGTAGTTGAAATAGGTGTTTCATCATTTTTGTGCCGTGTTGTCTTGCTAGTAGTGCTGTTATTGGAGTCTTTGTTGTCTACCTTGTTTCTTTCACTTCATGAAACGGTGTCTAACTAACCCCGCTTTTTTAAGAATAGTTAATGGTTGGAATTGCTCTTGTTGAAGTCGTTTTTCTCCGTAGTTGGAGAATCGCCGGTGTGAAATTTGTCGTTTTTAGTGCTGTGTTATTTTGGGAGTTACTGTCGCCATAGTTGGAGTAACTAGTTGGTGGGTTCATCGTTTTTGACGCCGTGTTATCTTGCTGGTGGTGTTGTTATTGGAGTCTTTGTTAGCTCTTTGTTTCTTTTGCTTTATGAATGTTGTTTACTAACCCACTTTTTTTTTAAGGATAGTTAACGGTTGGAATTTCTCTTGTTGAAATCGTTGTTCAACGTAGTTGGAGAATCGCTTCATCGTTTTTGGCATCGTGTTATTTTGGAACTGCTGTCGCAGTAGTTGGAGTAACCAGTTGGTGGGTTTCATCATTTTTGGCGCCGTGTTATCTTGCTAGTGGTGTTGTTATTGGAGTCTTTGTTGGCTATAGCCTCGTGAACATTGTAAAGTGCCAGTTTTTAAGTTTACTAATCCTCTTTTTTTCCAAAACAGTGAACAGTTGGAATTGCTCTTGTTAAAGTTGCCATAGTTAGCTAGAGTTGTAGAGTCATGTTATCGTAGTTGGAGAGTTGCCGGTGTGGATTCCGACGCTTGTTTTTGAGTCGCCATAGCTGGAGTGCCTTTTTTTTTGGGTTTATAAACAAATTCAGGTTAGCTGATCTTGTAGCCCTTGAGAACATATTTTAGGTGCGTATTTGTTTGTGCTGTTCGTCGTGAAATTTTGTTGAGTTGTTAGATTGAGGCTAGGGTTAGGGTAAGTTAGAGTAGATTAATTGTAGCTGTATTGAATATTTAGAAAAGGGAGCAAAGCAGAGGCGACAGCCGAAGCGAAGCTACTACAGGGTAAGCGAAGCGAGCCCTGTTTGTGTTGCTAAGCGTAAGCGAAGCAACACAAGCTGTACTGAGTACAACGGAGTGACGTATGAGAATGTGTAGCAGATAGCTTTGTTTAGGGTTAAGGAAATGCGATCAAGTAGTTGATGCGTGACATAATTGTTGTATTGTGTCGTGCAAGTGTAATAAATTAAATCTACCAATCACTAATTCTTAAATTAAATATAATTCTTGCATAAGTAAATAAAAATTTTAATAAAAAAAATGTAATGTTGATCACATTGATCACGTGATCCAGAATGCGCTATCGATCGCGTGATCCGGGGTGATCTGGGGCGATCCGGGGTGCACCATTTTTTAAAATTCTAATAAAAAAAATAACAATTTTTTAAAAAATAAAAAATTTAAAATCAAAAAAATAATAAAAAAATAAATAAATAAAATTGAAAAAATAAAAGAAAAATAAAAAAATTAAAAATAAAATAAAACAATAATTAAATAAAAATAATAATAAAAAAAATAATAATAAAAATAAAAATAATTAAATAATAAAAAAAATAATAAAAAAATAATAAAAAAAATAATAAAAAAATAATAAAAATAATTAATAAAAAAAATTTAATTTAATTAACAATTTACGATAGAAGAAAAATTTTAACCAGAGTAAATTTTTATAATAAAACATAATAAAAAAAGTTAATACAGAAATTATGATTTCTATAGTTTTATAAAATTTTTTGAATTTTAATTGCTTGTAACTTTTTATTTACCTAACTAATTATAATAGTCTATCTATCATTAGAATTAAAAAAATTAGCTCTACAACTTTTTTTTTTTAAATCCAGCAGTCTTGCCTATACTTTATTAGGTTTAATAATATTATAATTTAAAATATTAACTTCGCAGGAAGCTATTTTTCCTAGCACCTAAATTACAAGTATTGGCTCACCCAGTTGTTCTAATAATATCTATGTACAACCTGCTATAGTAAGATTTACTTCTATACCACCTATTCTGCAATTAGATTTGTCAGTATTTGACCGGACGGTTCTTATGACCTGTCAAAACTACTAAATAATTTTCCACTATTCAGCCTATTGGCCATCTTTAATCCAACTCAAGACTTTACTTCTAGTTATATCTAAGACAGCTTTTCATCTTGCTTCAGCTTCTTTCGTTTTACTTCTTCCTTGTACTTTGTTTTTCTTCTCACTAGTTTCTACTTTTTTGTTTTGTTTTTTTCTTTTTTTTTCCCTTTGGTATCTGAGAAGGGTCTTCTTTTTTCCACTCCTGCACTAACTTACATCTTACAACCCAGATATCTTAGTAAATTCTTTTCATCTAATTTTTTTAAAGTCTTACTATAAAGTTTTGTGTTTGAGTATTGGAATTAAAACTTGGTCGTAGCTCTTTGAAGTCTTCCCTCATGATTAGTCCTTTTATCCACTACTCTTTTTTTCGTAGTTCTTCGTCCACGCTTCCTTTTCTTATTATAACTAAGATCTCTTCTTTTTTTTTCAAGTATATATTGTATTCCTTCTATTTCTTTTAGAGTCGACTCTACTTCATACTCTTCTATACCTCATATCAGATTCGATAAAACTTCACAACTTACTAAATGCTCTACATTTTCTGTTTTCTTTTTACAAACAATACATTTGTTATCTCTATATGTATCTGGTTTCTGTTGCTTAAGCCTTTCTAGCACCAGTAAAATATTATTTACATACTTTATTTTAAAAAGCTGTATAGCATTTGATTTGTATATGTAGTTGTGCTGTTTAATTCCATTTTCATAAAGTTTATACAAAATTGGCCAGTACTATGAAGACTTTTTTTCTTGATGTATTGTATTTTGACCATTATGTACAAAGGTCCATTTTGCTTTGTTTATGACTTTTTCAACTATCTTAACGAAAAAACATACTAGCTTTTCTATAAGTTCATTTTTCTACCTAAATCTTAACTTAAAATCTTTTGTGCTCAATATTGTAGGGACTAATACCTCTCTACAAATTGAACCTTTTTTGGCTTTAAGGTTTGCCAGATCATTAAAAAAAATACCCTGAATGACCCTTAATTTTCGTAAGGTGCATTGTTAATTGCTTCGTTTTAACTGTTTCTACTATTGTTGCAATCAACCCACTATTTTTGAGCTTTAACCATTGTCTTGCTTTATTTGCCTCGAGCCTTTTCTTTATTGCAAATATGGCTGCACTACTATCTGTAGGCCTCCGCATGGGCCGGGTAGGGCTGGGTAGTAGAAATACCCTAGCCCTACCCGTTTGTGTAAGGGCTTGACTTCCAAGCCCCTACCCTTACTCTAGGGCTTAGAACTCGATGCCCTAGCCCGGCTCTCAAAGCCCGTGGGTACCCACAGGCTTAATAAAAGTAATAGATGCTTTGATACGAATAAAATAAAATTAACTAGTAAATATATATGAAGTTGAATACTTATTTAAAATACTTAGATTAATAAATGCTCTTTATATGCAATTCCAAATTAATTCTGCTAATGAGAACTAAATATTAAATATTCGTGAACTCGAATACCTGATTTTAAATGTTTAGGATAATGTTTTTTATACTCTGCATATTGATGAGGGTCAAAGATAGAAAAGAAGAGTAGTACTAGTCAAGGATTATATGCTACGTGCAACAACCTTGACCAAAAATCAATCGCAACAACAAAGCATGGGTCGAGATCAGAGCTCAATCAACATCAAATTACATACATTCTTTATCTCACGTACTTCTTAAATAAAATAGATATCAGGTATGGATTGACATTAACATATATTAGCCAATTATATGAGCTGATATGCATGTGAAATATGTATAATGGGTACCCGCAGTACTACCCTCACCCTACCCATCTGTGTAAGGGCCCATGTCTCAAGCCCTTACCCTTATCCTAGGGCTTGGAATTCAATACCCTAAATACCCTAGCTCGGCCCTTTGTGGTCCTATCCACGGGACCCATGGGTAGCCCAGGCCCGTGCGGAGGCCTAACTATCTGTTCTTATCTTTACTTTCTTCTCTTTTGGAGTTACTAATAGAGCAGCTATGATTGCTACTAACTCAGCTCTTGTTGACGAAAACCACTTCTTAGTTCCACATATTATTTGCCGTATGAGCTGTTCTTCTTCTGTAATTTGAACTATTCCATATCCTATTTCCATTTTTGCTGTACTCTCTGAAGTCCCAAGCGAGCTATCTGTGTAAAAGAATAAGCTATCTAGACCTCAAATTTCTATAAATCTATTTCTAAAAACACAATTCTCCACTATTCTATTTATCAAACATATTTCCTATCTTATACAGTCTACAGATACTATCTCCTTTTTTCTAACTTTTTGTAACTTTCTTTCTATTATCAACATTTTTTCTGTGTTTGTTTCTTACTACTTTTTCTAAAAAAGATGTGCTAAAAATCATTTGTGAACCAACTTCTGTCTTTTGTACTAAATTCGATATGTCTCTTAGTTCTTTATATTTAACTAGTACTGGAACTTGGCTTTTAACCCATTCTAACACTTTCATTCTAAATCTAGTTGTGTATTTTCCATCTCTATATACTTCTTTATCTCTGTATATTTTTTTTCTTTTTCTTTTATTCGCCCAATTTTAATAAAATCTTTCTCTTTCCATATAACCCACTTCTTGGTTTTTCTAACTTCTTTAACCTCTTCTACTGCTATCGTGAGTGTGTTTGGATTCTTTATTTTAAGTTTATATTTTGTTTGACTTCTCTCGTCAAAAAGTTTTAGATCACCTTCTTTCAATCTTGTCAACTCATTTTTCTTTTTTCTCTCTTAAACCGAGATTGTATGCCAGCTTTATTTGTTTTTACATATACATTTTTTCTCCATCCTTTGTCATAAGCTATGAGATTAGCTATATCCCTATTTTGTATATGTTTGATTCTTCATATGCAAGCTAATATTTTTCTAAATTTTGGTGATTTTTATATCGTTTGTTGATTGTGTATATTCATATTTTAACTTTTTGTGAAAATGCTCTCTTCTATCATAAAGCCTAGAGATTTTGCCTGCTGCAGAACTTGCATCTCAAATTTCTTATTTTTAACTTCCTTTTCTTCAGTAACTTATGATTTGCTAAAATACACTTGATTGAACCTACTTTTAGCTGACCTTGCTTCAAATGCATTACCATTAATTTTTCCAAAAGCCCGCCTGAATTTAGTCTTATTAATAGTTCAGAGAAATGATGTTCTATATATCTATACTACAGGATTTTAAAATTTACAATTTCTGGATGTTTTGTTATTGCATTTACTGCTATGAATAGTATTGACATTTTCCATTTTGTTAGATGTACTATAAGTTGGTGTATTTTATCATATTGGGTTTTATTTAAATATTCAAATATGAATCTATACTCAAGAATGGGTACAAGAACTGCATTGTTTATATATTTTATTTGACTGGGCAACATTTTAGGACCCGAAATATACATAGATAGGTTAGATTAATTATAGGGCTACTAAAAAGAAAAGATCTGCAAAAAAAACTTCAAAAATAAGCAAAAAATTACTATAAATAAAAAAGATCTGTATAAAAAACCTCAAAAATAAGCAAACTCATACCTGATCTATCTATGTATATTTCGGGGTCCTGACTTTTTTTGTATTTAAGTAAGCCTGTTATTTTGCTTACTTCTCTTCTTGCTTTGCATATATCTGATTTTTGCTGATTTCTAATTGAAATCCACACACCTAAGAAACATGCCGCCTCCTTCAAATTCTTGGCTATAATTTTTGTTCTTGGGTTTCCTGCCCAAATGAACAAATTATTTTCTATTTTTTCCTCCCTGGCTTCACTACTACTAGTTCCATTTACTAGCTTTACAACTTTTATTAGAAGTCTACAAGATGTTAACTTAATAAAAAATTAACTTTACATAGTCAGTAATACTGATTTTTGTATTTTATATGTAATTTATATTAAGTATTATGTATTTTATTAATACAAATTCTCCTTCTTTCATGAATTGTTAATTAAATTAAATAAATAATATAATTAATTGAAAAAATTAATTAATTATTAGATAAAATGAAATAAATAAAATAAAAATAAAAAAATAAATAAAAAATAAAAATAAAAAATGAATAAATAAATAAAAATGGTAAAATAAAGGGGTGTGACGACCTAGAGAAGTGGTCAGGTTGTCACCCCCCAAGCGGCAGGTCGACGGTTCAAATCCCACTGGCGACGATAACAAAAATTAGACCTGTGTTGCGGTAACTGTGGCTCATCATCGGTTGGGTGAAATCCTGTAACCTTGGTTCCACCATCTTGAATGGAAGCTCTTGGGCGCAATAGTATTTGTTACACTGAAAAATCCAAGGAACCAGAAAAACAGAAACCTGTTTGGAAAGACCCAAGTAAGGAGGTAGATTACGATCTCTGACGGTGCTACCATAAATAAGGTCGGTACTGGGATCCGAACGAACCTTACAAGGGCAAGGGATGTACCTCATGATTCGATTATCAGACCGCGTGGTACTGACAATCCAGGAGCATAAAATGATGAAATGGGATGAAGTTGCTTGACTGGTACTGGATGCCTGCGGGGTAAATTAGCCCTAAGGCTGTTTGTGTAAGTTAATTGGTGGATTCGTATATTTAGATCAGAAGGTTTTGAATAGGCAATACCCGTAACAGGTTGCAGGTATAGCAGCTAGTGTAAAACCTGCGGGCGGACTACTTAAATTAGGCACCAAAAGAGCACGTGTAGCTAGTTGTACCCTCATCTTTGTACACAACTATTAATTAATAAAGTGGCCCAATAAGCCGAGCAAGGCTACAGTCTAAACGTAAAAAAAAAATGATAAAATAAATAAAATAATAAAAATAAATACAGTTATCTCTCTATAAAATTACCCTCTATATAGTCACTAACTCTATAATAATATCAAAATATTATACTATTTTTTAATATTAAAAACACTTTTATATAAAATGCTATAGAGCATCTATAAATAATGTTATACAAGAAAGGGATGGACGAACGATAATATTTTTCTCAATAAGTAGAGGGGTGATCAAAAAAATATAACATAATTTTTTAGAAAAAATTGTCTAAAATTGAACCAGTAGTCCAAATTTAATGATTTTGGTACCATTTGATTCTTCTCGGTAAGAGGAGGCGAATAGTACCAATTTTATTTTATTTGGATCACTGAATCAAAAGTTATTGGCCAAATACTATTGGTTATTATTTTTTTTATAAAATTACTATAAAATCAATAGTTTTTTGTGATCCAAATGAAATGATTTTGGTATCATTGGATTCGCCTCACTAAGACAAATTGAATGGTATCTAAATTATCCAAATCGGATAACTGTGTCACAATATATTCAAGTTTTTGTAGAATTTTATATATAAACATATGGATTTTGAAATTTTTTTTATATAGTAGGGGGTCAAGCACTACTATGAGGAGGTACATAACATTATTTATAGATGCTTCCTAATTACTATTACATTTTTTTAAATTTGTTAAACGATTTTAATAATAAATTACCCCTTTACGATCATATTTATATATAATTTAAATATAGTGATTATATAGTAAAGTCACAAATTTACTAATTAAATTAACTTTTATGCAATAATTAAAGTTGTTCAAAAAAATAAAATGCACTTACTTTAAAATTTTCATACAAATTAAATAACATTTTATTAGTACAAATATCATTTTACATAAATATAAATATAGCTAAAAAATTTGTAATTTTTTTTGCATAAATTGTATAAAATAAAATAAACAATTTATCAATGAAATGTTAACTGATTTATATAAAAATTTTGGAGTAAATGTATTTCATTCTCCTGAATAATGTTTATTATTGCATAATAATCAATTTGCTTAGTATTATTTTGACTTTTATATATAGCAACAATCAATGATCGTATATAAAAATTTTTTAAAATAAATTTTAAAAAATTTTATATATGATTAGGGTAATAACAGATATTACGTAATATTTTTTTACTATACCCTCTACCCCCTCCCCCCCTTAAGATATTACGTAATATCTGTTATTACTCTTATTGATTGTTGCTATATGGAGTGCTCCGTATTAAAAGGGCCCATTTTTACATTTATCTCATTTTGAGATAATCGAGCTTAACCACTTGTTTTGATTTTCGGACTGATCCGGGATTAATTAAATTTCACTATTTTGATTGGTTAAAGACGGCATGTGACTATCGGATAATCTCGTGACGTGTTGGCTCTACGCAGCCTCATGTAATTTTTCTTTTTACATTATCTTGATTTTTTATTATGCAAATCGACTTTCATTAATAATTGAAAAATATCAGTCATGTCAAAATTTACATGAATTTGATAAAAACTCATTTTTCAAAAAATTGTAAAAATGGGCCCTTTTAATACGGAGCACTCCATATATAAGGCCATGCAAAATTAATTTCTTGGTTTTTATAACCCGGCCGGGTCTAAAAATCCAAAATTGGAATTTTTTTTTTTTTTTTTTAAATCTCTATTGTGCCAACTATTCCATTTTTGTTATTTAATTTTTAATTAACTGATAGGTCCAATAAAAAAAAAATTCCATGTTATGCAAACTGAAGAATTAACTACAGTACTTAAAAGTGAAACCTTAGATGTGAACATGAATTAATTTAGCCCACGCAAAGTTTTTTTTTTTAATGAATTGGATTTACTGTTTTGTACTAGATTTAAATAGTTTCAAAAACTCATAAAAAATCTAAAAAATTTAAAACCCAAATTTTTTTTATATACAAAAATCTGATAAATATTCAAAAATAGTTTGGTATTATTTATTAATAAGATTATTGCAAAAAAAATTTTTTTAGACCTTGAATTTTTTTTGTAATTTGTTGTACTAAATTTAGTACACCTTTTAAGACTAATTATAATTATAATTTACTAATAAATTTTGCAAACTAAAAGTTTAATTATATAAAAAATAGTAAAAACTAATTATAATTAAAATATTATTATTAGTTATATTGTAATAATTATTATTTATATTATAAGCTATTTTTTTACTTATTGTAAATTACTATAGGTTTCCGAAAACAAGCTACCTCCAAAAAAAGCTACCCCCGGATATTCAAAAAAATTTTTATAAAAATCGTTAACAGTCGCTATATATAAAACTTTTTTTCTATGTAAACTTCAAAAGATCGAATAAGTAAAGTTGTTCAGTGTAACGAAATACACTTATAATAAAAATTTCTTGGCATTTGGACAACTTTTTATTAGTATGTTTTTCAATTTTTCGAAAAATTTAACAATCTGAAAATAAGCTACCCCACGATTTTTTGTATAACTTTTTGGCCAAAAAGGGTAGCTTATTTTTAGATAAATACAGTATTACTATTTATAATAAGTTATTAGTAAGCTAGATAAATTAAGCTAAAATTAAAAAAATTTTTTACTGATTAGATTTTTAAATTTTTTAATTGAAAGTTATAAAAATTTATCTTCTAATTCTATCTATCAAAATTCTTTGATATCAAATTTGTTTACTATAAGTTATAGAAAAAATGTACTTGTCACTGATGGTGACAGTAACCAGATTAGGGTTAGGGTTAGTTTTAGAGTTAAAAGAAGGTTTATTATATAATAAAACACCTTAAAAAGCATTTTTAGCTAGAAAAAAATATTGGGTTCATAGGCACAATTTGAAGTTATTGTGATTTGTAATTTTTGAATTTTTATGCCATACCTAATTTAGCAATTTGATTGGCTCAGAACTGTAACCACAGTTACAAATAGATTTGCTCTAAGTTATATTACTTTAAATTTTAAAAAAAATTATAGCTATTTTTTATATAAATTTAAAAAAATATTTATGTAGTAATTACTAGTAAAACTTTAAGCTTAAATTATTTTATATATATTAATTTAATTTTTAAACAAATTTATATTTGAAATTAGCTAACTTATCTTTATACTTTATTAAAATTTTAAATAAATTTATTTAATAAAAATTTTTTTATAATTAATAATATCTTCTAAGATAACTAGTAATTACTATATAAGGGGTATCAAAAATTAGGTAATTTTTTAGAAGGGAAGTGTAAAAAAAGTTAAAATTATATATAAGGAACCTAACCAAATATATATTAAGAGAAAGAGAAAAGAAGTAGGTCTCTGATAAAAAATAATTAGATGCTTAATAATATGTTCTAAAATTATATAAAAGAAATAATTTATATATCGCACGTGCGATATTGTCGCACCTGCCACAGATCATAAAATCAGGTATAACATAAAATCAAAACAATTAAAATAACCCGTTTTTCATTGGATAGGGTTAGGGTGAAGTATAGATTGTGTGTGTGGTTAAAGAGTTTTTTAGTAAAATTTTACAAGGAATTTTTTTTTGTTAGAATCCTAAGAGTAGTTTCATATACTCAATTTTAAGTTATAGACGATTTTTGACATATTTGTTTAAAATTTTTGATTGTGTAATGTTATACCTGATTTTGAAATTTGATTGGAAGAGCGACATATAAGGCGCATCGCATGGGGCAATAAATAAATTTACTCTATATAAAATTAGCTTAAACTAAAATTTTTAAAAACAAAAAAAAATCTATAAAATTCAAAAAACCATTTAAGACTATTAAACTTTTTTTATAGAATTGTATAGTTTTTTTTTTTTTTTTAACCAGCGGCCCTGCTTTTATTAAAGAGGTTGTATGATTATATTATTTTAGTTACGGTAAGTCATAATGCTAGAGGTCGTACCCTAGGGTATAATAACCGGTTAACCGCTAGGTTACCCGGATAACCGGATTATAAAATTAATAAACGGGTTACACAAATAAGTTATCCAGTTAACTTATAAGATAATATAGGATAATATAGGGTAAAATCAAATAAGGTAGCTACACGATGCTGTCACACAAAACCAGGAATGTAAATTTATAAATTTACATAATTCTGTAGACTGGCAAAAGAAGTCCTTAACGAGTTCAATAGAATGGGCCATTGTATTCAGTAAGATCTTCTATTTTTTATTACGTATTTATACATAAACATATTATTATGTATTTTCATAATACCAACCAAACGGGATAGACCATTTTCTAAGAAATTGATAAACCCACCGAATAATTTTTTATCTCAATAAACTATATCTTTCTTATATTAAATGAATTGCCAAAAGAAGTAAAGTATAACTTTCATACAGAAATTTACAGCCACAAGGTTTAATTATGTATTAGAATTGTAAAGATTCACATAAAACCTGATAAAATATAAGCGTAGTTAATACAATACATTAATCAAAAATGCCTCTAAATCAAATATACTAATTTATCTTCGCTTCGTTTTCCACAAATTTGTGTTGTAGATCAAAAATCAGATTTTTTTGGTTTCCAAATCAACTTATATTGCAACGAAATTCTAAACTTACTTAGTTGATTAGAGATTCAAATTCCACTTAATAAGCGGATTAAAAATTGATTTAAAATTTATCAGTATTAAAACAGATAAAATTGAATACTACGTATTTTATCAAATCGTTCCATACTGTAAATTTTTATTTCATAATGCTTCTTTTAATCGACACTTCAGACTTATACTTTACCCCTAATTCTACTTAAAATTTTATATAAGCTCTCTGCTGTCTATCAAGACCCCTTTCTTTATCACCCGGTTTCTTTCTTTGGTTCAATTTTTTTTTTTAAAAGTCCATCGACGAACATTAATCAACGAGACGTATATATATAAAGTTACAAAAATAGATGAGGATACAATGCCCATTATCTTATTAGTTAACCGGATATTTTATAACTAGCAGTTAACTGGATATTTTATAACTAGCAGTTAACCGGTTATTATACTTAGGGTACAATCGGATATAACCGTTATCCGTTTACTTCAATAGGGTATAAAACCGGTTATTAGATTTTATAAAAGATTATACCCTTTCGGGTAAAGAGTTATCCGGGTACGACCACTACATAATGCTATACTATACTTTTCCGGCTACTAACTAAAATCCTCCTTATTTAATAAAAACTCACTTGATACCGAAATACCCAGGTGCGACCTGCCATAACAACTACCAGTAGTTTTCCTCCTACAGGTACCCGCAACTCACTGCAAGTATTCTGTATTCACTGGATGGCTGCTGTTAGCCTTGTCAAGACCGCCTTTTTCTTTAAATCCTTCTCACCTAGCTTCGATGGTGGAATGATTTTACTCAGAATCCAACATAAGAAAAAAAATTTAAAACGAAGTCTAAAGGAAAGTATAAAAAAGGAGAGTACTTCTAAACCTAAACGAGTTACCAAAAAACAAAACAGAAAAAGAAAAAAAAGAAACAAAATGAGAAAGACAAAGAAAAGACTAATCCTGACAGATATGAAATGAAATGTATAAAATATAAAAATTATATAATACTGTATAGAAACTCTACTCTAGTATTATATATTTAGGAATAAAGAAAACAAAACAGAAAGAAAAATCGCCTTGTAGCAAAGTTTGTAAGAAATTTTTTCGTACGGTCCAAAACATCTCTGACACGTCATTCACTGTTTACATTGTAGCATAATGATCCACTCGTGACATCAACACCAAACTGGTAGGCGTTCCCGATTTGGCAGGAGTAAACACTGCTGATCTTTTGTAGGGGTAAACCAAAATGCCCACATTGTTGAAATTTCGAAAATACCAAAGGAGCGGAAGGAAAGTACACCAAGTTGTAAAGACTTGAAAGAGTTACGCAATACAGAATATAATATCTAACCAAGCACTTTTGTATATTTCCACATTCAAAAACCTTGACAAAACTAGCTACTACTTCTTTGCTTGGTAGTTTTCCAGACTTCTGCCGAGAGGCCTCGCTTAGGTGAGTCCTCTTTTTCAACTCTATTTCAGTAACGACCGCTTTTGGTTTCATAAAAACCAAACACTTAGTGAATAGCCTTGATCCCCAGCTGCTGAAAATTGAGCTTTGTTGCATGTTATATATAATAACTGTATAGTTTTCGTAGGTCAGCTTTCTTGAAAATTTGGTGCGAGAGATCGTTAGAAAGAGTTCTGTTAAATCACCTATAGAATTGTATAGTTTTAAAATACTTTAAACCAATATTTAAATATACAGTTAATTTTTAAAATTTTTAGATAATTAAATTTAAAGTCTGTTAGAATTTAGTACAAAGTACTAAATTTAGTACAGATAAATCCGATCCATTAAAAAAAAAAAAGCTGACCCACCGACCAGAATTATTAACACCAGGTTATGCAAAACGAAAAATTAACTTTGCGTGGCCTTATATATATATAATTTTTTAAATTGTTTCCTTAGCTTGTAACAAAAAAGTATATAAAGAGCTTCAAGCTCGCTTGAATAAAGTAACTCAGTCAAGTTTAAAACTTTAAAAAGTCATTTGAGTATAAGTTAGTGCTCAATTACTTCCTTGCTTGTAATTTTGTATATCAAAAATCGTCGAAGTTCCCTTGTCCCCGTGATTTGTAATTTCATTATCATAAGAATAAAAAGAAAGAAAATATCGATTACTAATCTATACCTCTTTTATATAATAATTCCTATTGATCGAATAGTTGATTGACCCTATTGTTAAATTAATTACTTAAGCAATTAATTTCGATTGTAATTACAGAGCAATCATTAAGAGTCTTAACGATCGACACCAACCCCCTCGAAGCTAATAAGTGAAATATAAATAGTAGTATGTTAGTACTATAAAAGTGAAGTATCGAAGAACACTAAGAGACTAATGAAGTGTATACTTATTTTATTTTGCCGCAGCAAGACTCCAATCCAAGCCTTAATACTCAGACCACTTCAATTACATGCATCTTTCTTTACCTGCCACCTTAGGGTTTTGTGTCTTGAAGTTTTGTCGATTAGGGCAAATTTGTGTTATTTGGTAGTTTTAACCAACCCAGAAGTATCAGCTTTAGTTACCACGCTCACAATGTACATAGTCTTTGTTGATAAAAGGGTATGTTAACAAACAATAGATCAAATTAAGATTAATTGCATAAAGTATCATAATTGTGATGAATGAATGATTAAATTTAATAAAGAGCTAATACTAAATGCATATGGATTTCACTTTTTTACCATATGATATCAATTTAATCAGGAACCAAGTATATGTCAAGTTTTTCTGATAAGCTTCTGTGATACAAACTCTCAGCTATGACTAGATCCTGGATTTACTATGGCGATAGGGTGTAATGTAACAAAACTGATTTTGCTATATAGTTATTTATAGTAATGATATTTATTTTTTAGCTATTTTAATAATTAAATTTAGTATAAAATTTATTCTGAATTTATTTTTTGTATTGTGAGCTTGCTATATTATTAATTTACTATCTAAAATTAAAAAAATTTTTTTAAAAAAAAAAAAAATCTGGGTTGTCGGATCAAAAAATTTATTTTATGTTATGAAAACCAAGAAATTAACTTTGTATTGTCTAAAAGTTAAAATAATACTAAGCAAATTGATTATTATGCAATAATAAACATTATTCAGAATAACAAAATGTATTTACTCTAAAACTTTTATATAAATTAGCTAATATTTTATTAATTAGTTGTTTATTTTATATTTATATAGTTTATGCAAAAAGATTTTTTAGCTATATTTGTAGATATATAAAATGAAAATTGTACTAATAAAATGTTATTTGATTTGTATGAAAATTTTAAAATAGGTGTATTTTATTCTTCTAAACAACTTTAATTATTGTATAAAAGTTGATTTAATTAGTAAATTTGTGATTTTACTATAGTGTACAAATTCTTAAATCAACAAGTCATAACTATAGTAGCCAAATTTTGAGCCATGTTATACAAAAATAACCTAATATAATTGGTTAATATTAGAGTATATAGTGTATATTAAATTAGAAATATATATTATAGAGAGAGAGAGAGAGAAAGAAAGAAAGAGAAAGAAAAAGTGTGAAAAAGAAAAAAAGAAAGAGAAAAAAAAAGAGAAAAAGAAAAAGAGAGAGATAAAGATTAGAATTTTTTATAATATTAAATTTAGATATAGTATACTTTTACTTATAGTTTTGAACAAAATTAAAAATATGATTAGTAATATTGGCCAAAATTAAAGCGGCCAAATTTTTAATTTAATTAATAAAGTAGATTAACTTTAAAAGGAAATTACTCTATTAAATACTAAGTAATTTAAAAAATAAGCTTCATAACTTTGTTCTTTAGATTTGGTTTTATTATTTAATTAAGAGATTAGATTTATAACTACTTTAGTTTTTTATTAATAAGCTTTTAAAGATTGTGTATTTTTTACATTGATTAAAGGTTTATGTACTATATATAGAAACTATTTACAATTATATATAAATTGTTAAAATACCTCTATTAAATCACTTTTTTTATATTAATTAATTATAATTTGTGCTTATATAAAAGTACCTTTATAAAGTTACACCTCTTTATAATCAACTGCATGAATATATAGAGAGATGACTGTAAAAACATTACATTGAATAAAAAAAGTAGTATAGTCTGATCTCTCTATAACCACAGTCTATATAGTCGCACCTCTATATAAGTACCCAATATTGTGCAATGAATTTAAATATAGTAAAAAAAAACCTTATTATAGTTACAAATCACTTATAATCACTATTACCAAAAAATTTTGATTTTTTTAACAATTTTATTAATAATATACTACTTTATAATTACTGATTTTTTAGCTAATTAAAATCAATAAATATGATTGGCTACTATATGTGTCTGAAAATAGTTTATTTTTAAATAAAGTAGTTTTTTAGTAATTGCAAGTAATCACTATATAGTAAAGTCTAAATTTTACTATGTTAGTCAATTATAAATGCTTCAGTATATTTTAAAAAATCAAAATATATATTTTTCAAAATTTTCATACAAATTAAAGAACTTTTTATTATTTAATTTTTAATTTTTTATGTTTATCAAATATATTTTTTAACAATTTTAATTTTTTTATCAAAAGAAAAATTAAAAGTTAAATAATAAAATGTTGTCTGATTTGTATAAAATTTTTAAAGTAAGAGGAGAACCAAAAATCAGCTGATTTTCTAGAAGGGGGTCTGAAAAAGTGAAAATTTAATATAAAGATCTGACTAAATAAAAAGAGATTAAAATTTTGGCCAAAATCAAATTAGCTAATTTCTAGTAGTACCCTAAGTATATTTTGATTTTCTGAATAAGTTTACTTAAGCAATAATAAGCGATTTATATAGAAGAATTTGGATTTTACTATATAGTAACTATTGTTAATCATGGGGTACCTTATTTTCAGGTCAAAATGTTTTTAAGTTTTTTGACCAAAGAGAAAAGGTAGCTTATTTTAGGTAATAGCCTATTTTATAGTAAAAAAATAATAAAATAATATTTGTATTATGGTTTATTGTAGTTAATAAATATTCTATTTAATGATTATAATAGTTTTTTTATTATAAATTTTTATAATCACTTTATAAAAATTTTAATATAACTATGATTATATAAAGGTTTAAATTATAATCATACTTAAATATAATCACTATATTAGTATATAACCATTGGTGATTATAGAAAAGTCTGACTGTATACAATGTGCATATGCAATCAGTATATAAAATAGTATAATAAAAATCTGGATCTACCATTTTTTATATTGCATATACTAGTATTTTATAAATTGGGCTGGTGCAACAAACAGTGCATGATCCAGAATTTTTTGAAATAACCAGTGCATATTTAACTTACTAGGAATACAGTATAATGATTTTATAAAGAGTGAAATGTCAGGATATTATTGAATTTAATAACCTAATGCATGACAATAGCAATAGTCATACTTAAGTTATTATCACGAGAATCATCACATGTCAGAAAAAAAAAGGAATAATAGGAAAAACCATTGTTGAATGCAAATTGGCTACAAATACAAAAATTTTTTACAGGTTTTTTTTTTTAACTGGTATTTTTTTATATAACAGGTGCATATACTGGTAAATTAAAATTTCTATTTTAAACACTATATGCAATATAGTAAATTCTAGTTATTACTTATTATGAGAATAACTGAAAATTACTTTTTATTTTCACTATTGGTTTTTTATTATTATTTCAAAATTTTTTAAAAAAATGATAATAAAAATAATACTAATATAAATAAATAGAAAAATTAAACCTGTAAAAAAAACCAATAAAAAAAATAAAAATAAAAAAGAAAAAAAATAATATTAAAAAAAAAAAAGTAAATAAAAAAACATTTTTAATTTGTACTATTATTATTAACCAAATGGTTATTAATAATCACTGGTTATTAGATTATTATTAACCTATTCTACCCAGAAAACCTAATGATGTCATTAGATATTTAGGTATCTTTCTTGATGGAAATAGCTCAACCAAACCAACATTTGATACCATTATTAACAAAATTAAAAACTTTATTTGTCTAATAAAATACAAAAAACTTACACCTTTACAAATCTCGTCTCTTTTTAATCTCATACTCCAACCCTTTATTGAATACCTTCTACAAATATGCATTATTTACAATATCCTCCAAACCAAACTATCCCACCTTTTTACTATTCAAACCAAGAAAATGCTTTCTATTGCCAAAAACACTAACAATATAGTTCTTACTAATCCTATAACATTTAATTTACCAACCCTTAGCAATTTGATTCAAAAAACAAGTGCTACCAATATTGAACGTATCTTTAACTCTAGTCCAATCCTTAAAAATATTGGTCTTACACGTATTAAATCATAGCTAGCCAAAGTATGGTCTCCCAATCTCACCCAAAACTTACTCATCTCCCATATTCATAAAACTAAAAACTTTACACTTATCTTTCAACTCTCACAATTAGCTAAAAACAATATTATATTATCAAATCTTTCACTTAATTTCCACCTTCCAGATTTCTTCTCTAATCTATATCTAATCTATGATATACTCTCTTCAAAACTACAAACTTCTATAATCAATAGTTTGAGAAATAATCAGTTATTATTTATTGAACAAATCACTGCTGCAAACAATAAATATATTCTTCCATGAAATAATATATACTTACGTACTAACAAAGCCACTAAGGGTTGGCAACCTTTATAGTTTTCTAATATTCTTAATTTTATACAAGAGAAAACAATCATAACTACTTGGCCTCATCTCCACTTACCCTCAATTAACTCCTTCATTAATACAACATATCTTCTTTCTCCTTTATTATCTTCTAATCTCTTTTCCCTTACACAAATACACTATAACTCTAACAATAATATTTTCTTATCACATCAAACCTCTCTATCAAAAACTGCAACATATAACATGAAACCTTCGGACTTAGGCTTTACACAACTACTACCCAATACCTTTCTTTCTTCAAATACCTTCTCATCATTTAATTTGCCCTATAACCAAATTAATATATCTAATAATCCAATATATATTCAAATCGATTACTAAGAAATTCTTGCTCTAATCCATATATTCAACCTTACCAATACCACAACTTCTTCCCCTTCTATACCACAAATTTATATCCCTACACAAGAAATACAACTTATACATAATGTAACCAATCATACTACCTATCAACATCAACTTACTAGCCTTCTACCACTTATTCAAAATCTTAGTTCACAGGAACTTCACTTTTATATTAATGCCTCAATACAAAATACACAATCATCAAATATCAAATCTGGGATTGGCTGGATCTGTGAAAATAACACTTCTATCAAATTTAATGCAGCAACTAATTCATACTCTGATACAACACGAACTGAACTTGAAGCAATTATTTCTCTCCTTCTTGCAACTTCCAATAATAGCCATTTAAATATCCATTTAACTAACAATACTGCAATCAAAAATTTAAAACAAATACACTTCTCCAAATCTATACAAAACAAAAATTGGGACATTATATCCATTATTAATCAAATTAAATCTATCAAAAACATCTCATTCACTCTACACAAAGTCAAATCACACCTTAACTCATTCTACAATCAAGCAAACTTACTTGCAAAATGTGGAACTAATAAACCAATACTTAAAATTACTAATAATGTTCTAAATTTACCAATCTATTTTCAATGGCATAGTCATCTTATTCCTTTCAAAATAC